>JAOUQU010176880.1:0-14529 GCA_028566735.1 Ammoglanis amapaensis | reverse complement strand
ACTATTAGTCGATTAGTTGAAGTAAATGACGACCACTAGTCCACCAACAAAATCCTTGGTTGTGGACAGCCCTAATAATCACACAATAAAGATGTTTTAATATGTTATATAAACTGCCGCATGCCTATCGTTGTAACACGGAGGGCATGTGTTGTGTCATCGGACCAAAACGACCGCGTCCCGATGTGGGACAGCCGGATACGACTCGATTCGATTAGTATTTAAACATTAAGCATGTTGTGTTTTTGTTTTTACATAAAATATATTTAATCGGAACACATTAATCCCCCCTCCCATCCCTCCCATCCCTCACAGACCATTGAAGCAAACTGGCGCTGTGGAAGGCACAACCTTCAGAGGATCCAGTGCAGGTCTGAGAACAGTAAAGGAGTTTACTGCTTACAGTACGACGACGACAAGATCATCAGCGGCCTCAGAGATAACTCCATCAAGGTGAACGACGTTTCACGTTTTTATTCTTCTTACTGGAACTTGTCGGATTACGAGAAGTAAATTGCAGTTTTTCAGAAACCGCGTCACTGCTGACTTGGATGCTGACGAAAAATAATAACTAAACATTGTACAACGTAATAATTCCAGTCAGAACATGAGGAGGATATTTGAAGATCATTTTTTTTAAAATCGTGATTCCATTGTCCGAGCTTTCAAAAAGTAAATCTTCTGACTCTTTGAAGTATTCAAGTAAACATTCCGAGCCTCAGATCTTCCCATAAATATTATAAATCTGTAATTAAATTGATTTAAAAGGTGCTTGACTTCACTCCTGTGTCATTTTTGTGTGTGTCAGGGGGGTTAATACATCTGAAATATGGGAGTGACTATAAATATTAATATAAAGTTTAAATCGCTTGCTGCAGTTTTTTCCACATGCAGACAAATTCCTGATAATTTGTGGGAACTTCTCGTCAGACTGCATTGCAATAAATATCACAACATTTTTTTTTTCTTTTTACACCGAACTGTGTGTGTTTTTTTGCACATTTTGCATCTTTAAAACATCAAAATGTTGAATAACTGCCATGATCCCGAATTCCATATTCGTTAAGCGCCGAACATTTGATAACCGTGTTAATCATTCTGACGGGTTGATGTGCAATTACCAGGACTTAAGATGAAATGAATCCCGCTTGGTCAGCGCACTGGTCTTTTTTTTACGCCATCACATCTTCAATCTCAGCTCTGCTATTGTCTGACCGGGACTCTGGCATACGATCTGTAATTTAGACTGGATCAGGGCCCCTAATGTAAGGGGGCCCGCCCCGGCACAAGTCTTCCACCTTTATGAACAAGGTTGGTTACACGTTACCGAGTGAACTGTTTGTGAGGTAGAAACGTGAGTAGATGAGATACGACTAGTAGTAACAGAACTTGTGCAAGTCACATGTGTCTATTATGGATACGTTCTAATACGCAACATTGTGATCGATCAGTGTGTTTGTGTTGTGTGTTCAGATCTGGGATAAGCAGTCGTTGGAGTGTTTAAAGATTCTGACTGGACACACCGGGTCCGTTCTGTGCCTGCAGTATGACGAGAGAGTCATCGTTACCGGCTCCTCGGATTCCACTGTGCGGTCAGTTCTACCTTCATCTGTCCCGTATTTGTCCGACTCCTTTTGTAATTATTGATCGAATTAATTGTTTGCTTTTTTTTTTCTTTCGTCTGACTTTTGTTTGTTATTCCAGGGTTTGGGACGTAAACACGGGGGAAGTGTTGAATACTCTTATTCACCACAATGAAGCCGTGTTGCACCTCCGCTTCTGTAACGGTTTAATGGTGACCTGTTCCAAGGATCGCTCCATTGCAGTCTGGGATATGGCCTCGCCGACCGATATCAGCTTGAGGCGGGTGCTCGTGGGTCACAGGGCTGCCGTCAATGTCGTGGACTTTGATGATAAGTACATCGTCTCGGCCTCCGGCGATCGTACCATTAAGGTTCGTCCATTCTGTTTGGTACCAGACTTGATAAGAAATGTCATGGCTGGGAGTCCGATCTCATTTACAGAGACGGCACTGTTTACAAATTACTTTTTTTGTATCTTATAATTTAAGGTAAATGAGGTTCGTCGGTTTCTGTAACTTCTACTTTGCTGAAGGCGCAGTGAATGAATTCTAACACGTTTCAACTTCAGGATGAAAAGTCTGTGTGTGCAATATTCATCCTGTTCAGCAGAGGGCGTTGTACATCTGCCGTATTGTTTTCTTTGTTATTATTTTGCTTTCATTGAGACTCTCCAGATTTCACCTCTGCTAGACTGTGGTGTATCATTATCCCGCACTTGGAATGGTTCTCCGTCTCCTGCCCTTGTGTCTCCCAGACACTGGATTTTCGGGATTCCAGGAACGCGTGGCTCCGTGAAACCTGCCAAATAATTCTGCATACAAAAAGAGAGGAGGAGGGGGGACCATAACTCTCCCATCCTCTCCACACATTCTCAGAATAATCAGGGCAGGGCAGTCTAGGGTTCGTGTGTGTGTGTGTGTGTGTGTGTGTGTGTGTGTGTAAAGCTGGATGATAGCCTGTTGCTTAATCCATCAATCGGACTAAATTGTGGAAAATTATTTTCCTCACACAAACAAATTCATCAACGAACGTTAAACGAGGACTTAAGAACGAATCGGCGATAACAATGAACACGTTATAATAAGCTACTTGAGATTTACTTCAGAAATGAACCAAGGGAAACGCATTATTATGATCCGTATTTACTGTCGATGCAGAATTGGACGTACGAGAGTAACACACACACACACACAGGAACCAACACACCACGCAGACCAATCACCATAAAACACATCCTGATCGAGCGTCCGAAATACAACAGTGAAGCACGAAGATGTCACTAAATTCCAATAAATGTTTACCAAAGTTAATATAGAAATGTTTTAAATACTTTCTTAATAATATAAACCTAAACACACACACACACACACACACACAACTATAGTAACTTAAGTCAACTTAAGTATGAAATAATGAATCCTGGTGTCACTGGTACATTGATGGTACATTGTCCCGTACAAATATGACGACGTAGCTTTACAAAAAACAAACGTATATTTATTTTTTATTTTTCTAGGTTTGGAGCACCAGCACTTGTGAGTTTGTTCGCACTCTAAATGGGCACAAGCGTGGCATCGCCTGTCTGCAGTACCGAGACCGGTTAGTGGTCAGCGGCTCCTCGGACAACACCATCAGGTGAGTGAGACGGAGATGATTATAATAATAGTGCTTCATTCCATCTAACCAGACAGATTATTTATTTATTATTTGATCTCTTTCCTTCCTGGTGTAATGAAATCATCGTCCGCTTTAAAAAGAACCTGCTGTGCCGGTTTTGTGTGGTTCTGAGTCTCTGGTTTTGATTGATTATTGTGTCGTGTTGTCTGCAGGTTGTGGGATATCGAATGCGGGGCCTGTTTGCGGGTTTTGGAAGGACATGAAGAGCTGGTTCGCTGCATTCGCTTCGATAACAAGAGGATCGTCAGTGGAGCTTATGATGGGTAGGATGCTTTCTCCAGCCACGATATAAGTTTGGTCGTTTAATGACGTTTAGGGGGTTTCTTTTAGACATGATAACATTTTGTAATTAAAATGTTATTTACATTTGGGAATGGTCACAGGACCAGTTTTTTTTGGAGCTTGTACTTCAGTTTCCAGGTCATCTAACTCTACTTCAGACTGACTGTAGTGTTTACCTGGCATCAGAATAAACAGCTTGTGTTTTTATTTTATTTAATCGTACAACTTTTATAAACTGTTTAACCTGAAATTGACTGAATATTTGACAAGTAAAAGTTCTCCAGCGTTTAGCATCTTAAAGTGACTAAATGAGCTCCCAGTAGAGCTTCATCCAGAGATTCGAATAACTAGCGCCGGCTCCATCATTCCGTCCATTTGTCCTGCGTTTCATGTGCTGTGATTTTATTTATTTATTTTGCTTTGTGTTCCAGTAAAATTAAAGTCTGGGACCTGCAGGCTGCGCTGGACCCAAGAGCTCCGGCTAGCACGCTGTGTCTTCGAACGCTAGTGGTGAGTGTACAGCCAACACACACACATTCCAGATCCCCCGTTCTCACCTTAAGTGCCGAGTCTTCAACGTGTCCGTCTGTCTGTGTGTGTGTGTGTGTTTTAAACAGGAGCACTCGGGCCGAGTGTTTCGGCTACAGTTTGACGAGTTCCAGATCATCAGCAGTTCCCATGACGACACCATCCTCATCTGGGACTTTCTAAATGTGTCGGCTAACGGACAGATGGAGGGCCGATCGCCTTCACGCACGTACACCTACATATCGAGATAGCAGGTATTGGATGGCAAACGCTACATGTATTAGATACATATAATGGACTCGAACATGGACTCCACAAGACATTTGGAGTTGTACTGGAGGTTAAAGTGTTCCGGTCGATTGTGGTGGCAGTAATCATTCTCACGGTTGTGTTTCTCTTGTTTAGCGAGAGCAGCAACAGTATTGTGGTTTCTACACATTATACCTACATGAACACTTATAATAAATTGCATTCTTTTATTTCAAGGCGCCTTTCTAGCACCCAAGGACACGTCCAATATCACAATAGGGCAATAATAATAAAACATGTACAAATAAATACATACAAGTTCAATTACATCAGGGATACAAATTGAAGTGAATAATAAAATAAATAAAATTGGCGATGTGTGTTTAAAATTGGACAGACTTGGCTCGTTAATTTAGCCCGTGTGTGTTTAATGACTCTGAAATGTCAAGCTTATCTACCAAAACTGTACGGTTGGTACGATACATCTGGGTTGGTAACGTTCTCCTGGCATCTACTCGACCTGCCCTACCGGGCCGCTAGATACCAAGGCATTGATATTTTATATAACACCACATCCCTGCTCTAATTACCAGCGGCGGCGTCCTTTACACCACGACATGTGATGCTTGGTGGTGTAAGGTTCCATATTCAAGCTCCTAGTGCCCAATTCTTTCACAGACGTTCATGCCCGAGGAGATTCGGAACGCAATTCTGAATCAGCAGGGCGTCGGCGACTTTTATACACCACGTACCTCAGAACTTGGCGACGCTGCTCTGTAATGCTCGCCGATTTTATTTCATTTTGTTATTTGCTTCCATGTTGCAGTAGTCTTGCAGAATTCGCGGTCGATTGGAAGAACGTGGTGGTGTCCTGGTTACAGGACTGAACGCCGCATTTTATTCATTTTTGGGTCAATGGAACCAATTTAATTCTGTACATGTTTATGTTCGCTCCGATATTCGAGCGCTACATATGGGTGTAACCATCGATAGGCACTTTTTGAGGCGAATCGAAGTATCTGTGGATTCTGGTCCCGAACCCCTGCCAAAACGAGGGGGGTGGGGGAGGAGGGGGGTTGTCTACAGTAGTTCCTCAGAAGGTCAAAGTAGTTATAATGCTTTGGATCGTCAGTGTGTCCACACCATCGTTCCAGATTCCAGTAAATCTGCCTCCTGTGGGTCTCCTCAGCAGCACTTCCTTTACATATTTGTTAATGCTTATTTATATTCACTTGATCTGGAGTGTGTTTGGTCAACCGTTATCCAATTAAACACACACAAAGTTGTGTTTCTCAACATTGACCAACTATTCAACACAAAGACAGATTTGGCATGGGCCAAAAAACATCTTCTGTCGATATTTCATTAACTTAGAGGTGCAGAAAGGGTTAAATCACCTCCTCTACTCCGGGGTTCTATGTGGATCGGAGCCGTTAAGACCTCACAGGTGTGTATATAAAGGTTTACCGGCTCTCGGATACTCTAATCGCATCATGAGGCCTTCAAAATAATCCTTCTCGTCACTGTAATGAGACCTTTTTCAGTCACGTGAGGGTCTCCAGGGCGACGTGGGTGACGCACGGGTGTCAAAAGCAAGCGTGGATGAAGTTTGACATAAGGAGCTTTTATTTATTTACTTTATTTGAGTGTGTAAGACGATTTTTAATGTCTGGTTCACTAATGAATGTGTCTGTCAGAGTAACAGTAAGAGTGATGTTAGGGTTAGAATATCGTTCAGCGGCTACAATCGTCTGTGGCGATTAAATAACATTTAACATTTGACTTTAGAAATGATATCTGAACAATCGTTTTATGCAGGATATGTTTTTAAAGCTTGTAGAATAATGTGTAGTATATCTACACCCTTGGGTAAATAAATTGCCTTGTGCATGTGTAATCGGTGCATTTACTGTGTGTATTTGTGTTAACAGGGTGATCTTTGATGTATGCAGTGTGTGTGTGTGTGTGTCCGGGGGACTGTCCTGACGATCAAGTCTCTGTGGTAATGTGCCAGAATAAAAGCTCGAGGAACTCCACCTGACTCGTCGCCACACCCTCCTCCATCTTTCACTCATTCACATTTTATCTGTTTTCAACACACACACGCACATTCACGCGAGCTCCCCGTGTATGTATGTGTGTGTGTGCTTCATCGTGGATGAAGTGGGAGAGAGACACATTACTGAGGAAGAGCACATAGCCCCGCCCCCTGCATCCATGTGACAGCTGCCTAACATCCCCCTACCCACCCCCAAAAGTGACCTGCCCCCTTTTCTTTGGGACCAAGGACTATTTATGTATCATGACTTCTGTTTCTCATTTTTGGTGGATAAAGAAGAAACTGAAGGAAGTGATTTTTTTTTTTCCTGTCAGGACTGTATTTGCATGAATGAATGTTGGGACATTAGAGACGGACGAGCCGCCTTTATTATTATTATTATTTTAAATGTTTTTTTTTTCTTTTTGCTGGGGGGGGTATTTACTTTGTGATGTACTTTTAAAAAAAATGTAGTTCTCTCGTTGCGATTTGTGTGTCACTTCTGTTCCTTCATCTTCTCCGTTAACTCGAGCCTCATCTCGTCCACGTCGTTTTCTTTCTCTGTCGGTTTGTCGAGGTTCCAGACGACCCCCAACGGATCGGTCAATTAGTTGTAAACAAAAAAAAATGTCTTGTCTAAAATGGTGTTGTATATTAAGATTTTTTTAAATGAAACAAACAAAAAAACATTATTAATATGAATAAAAGTATTTGACTGTGGAGTACGGTTGAACTGTGTGTGTACATGTTTACAATAATTTGAGTTGTGTATCTCTGATCTGTAGCCTCTTATTTATGCAGCTTTTACACACCGTGCATTTAACCCCCGTGCACATTTACACAAGCTAGTGTGTGTGTATGCTATCGCTAGGGGGCAGCACTCAGCACCCATGATAGTTAGTAAGAATCAAACCGGCAACCTTCCAATCCAAATGTAGTTCTCTGTTTTTTTTTTATGATTATTATTAATGTAACGGCGTGTAAGCCGGGTTTAAACACATCAGTGCAGATGTTGAAATGATCCGAATTCCAGATTTATTTGGCATTGTTTTTGGAGTGTGAACGTATCTCCCATAATAACAAAGATCTGTGGACATCTGACCATGAGATCGGTCCATCTAACAATATCATTTCCAGTTATAACGGGTTATGTTGCACTGGGGAATGCTTGCCACAAGAATTCGAAGTGTGTTTTATCTCAGACTCCACACCCCTATTAAATCCCGAAGGTGTTCACTGTGGTCGAGCTCGGGGCCCTTCGCGCTCCCCTTCACCAGATTCTTTAGAACGCTTCAGTCCTGGTTTCTATTGGGCTCGGGCGGTGGAACCGAAAAGAAAAACGTGGACACGATGGTGGATCATGAAATGAACCGAAATGATCTATTTGATACTTGTGATGCTCATGTATGTCTTTTTTGACGAGGTTCTTTTCGATTTTACTGTGATACCTGTTTTACCTTTCCACCTAGTGAATGTCCTTGGACTATAGGAGGAAAGCGGAATACTCGTAGTAGACCCATTCAGAACCTGAATTTCCACCAAGAGGTTTCGATTACTGTCAATTAACGTCATCTAAACCAGGGGTCTCGAACCCATACTCCAGTGGTTGCTGCTGCGTTTTATTCCAACCAGATCAGAACACACTCGATGGTACTAGTTTAGTTAGTAGGTCTGAGTTAAACAGCCGGTCATGTGACCTCATGGGTCGGTTGGAACACCCAGGACCTAAAGGAAACCTACACAACCTCAGGAGGCCGAACTATTCAAACTGGGACTTGAACCCAGGACGATGGGCCTGGAATGAATGAATGAAGATATTTTTTACTGTGTGTGTGTGTGTCTGTGTGTGTAAATGTTATGTGGGTATGTGAAAAGGAGGATGGAAATCTGCTCTGCAGAAGGATGATCACTGATATTACAGGAACGCAGCGAAGATTTAATCCTTAAACACACACACACACACATTACAAACGTCGACTTTTATGTTCAATTTTATGCTATTTATTAAAAGTGCAACTTAAGCCAGCTTCTGGTAAAAAGTCTTTTCTTATATGTGGAAACGATCACTTTTAGACTGATGTGTTATTGTGCTGGGAATTTACTCGCTACACATTTAACCCCTATTAAATAAAAAAACAACAAACACACACACTTGACATGATGGTCATAATGTTATGCTTCATCAGTGCATGTCTGCATTCTTCTTTTAACGTTTTTTTGGTGTGTTATTTAAGAACTATTATTATGATTATTATTTTATATAAATTTATTATTGTTATTTCATTTTCTCTCTCATACGCAGTCAGTCTCCAGGTCTCGAACCCTACAAGGCTACAGGTGAGCTGTGTATCTATGGGACAATCCTGCATCTCGAATTAATCTAGTGGCATGTTTGATGGTTTTTTGGACTGTAAGAGGAAACCAGAGTACCCAGAGGAAACAGAAATCCTTTGATCGCTTTACTTGGGGATTCAAACCCGCGACTCCTTGCTGACATGTGACTTAGTGGGACGCTAAGAACTACGCCACCGTGCTGCCGTTATTGTTATTAACTGCAATAAATGTTGTAAAATACAAACAAACAAACACTTACTTTAGTTACTCTTGTTTGTTAGTGTGTGCCGACCAGACCATAGTGTTTAAACCAGATGCCCTTCCTAGTTACCCAGGCTTGGCACCAGCAACTACAACGCCCCTGGTGTTTATATAAATTGACCTGGCTACAGAAAGTCACATGGAAATGGGGAGAACATGCAAACTCTGCAGAGAGAGACAGTGCACCCTGGGAAGTGAACCCAGGACCCTCTTACCGTCAAGAGACCCCGTTGATGTCTATGACATGATTATTAAAAGTAGTAATATTGGTTAAATTGAATTAAAATAAAAACTCGGACACGTGTGTCAAGAAAATAATTAAATAAATATATTTATTATGAACCTGTATGAAAATATCTTATCATTTATTTTTCCTGTTCAGTCTCAGTAACAGTGAGACACATCATAGTAACTGCATTAGCTCTACATTAGCTTGTATAACATCTGGAACATGCAGGATGTGGGTGGTGCCCGTGTTTACATCATTAACTCATGTCACACATGTTTACAGACATTTCAGAACATTCATGTCACGTTCGTTTAGGGATTCCTGCAAACTTTTCTGTACCTGAATGATTGGAACTTGTTATTTTACCTTAAACTCCGTCACCCAGATTAAACGTTTATTATTATATTATTGAATGTCTGCATTACTGGTTCATCAAATATTCAGCTTGGAAAACAGACCGCCATCCATCCATCCAACATTCATCCATCCATCATCTATACAACCATCCATCCATCCATCATCTATACAACCATCCATCCATCCATCATCTATACAACCATTCATCCAACCATCCATCCATTCAACTTTCATCCATCCAACATTCATCCATCCATCATCTATACAACCATTCATCCATCCACCCATCAATCCACCATCCATCCAAAATTCATCCATCCATCCATCCATCATCTATACAACCATTCATCCATCATCTATACAACCATTCATCCATCCATCCATCCAACATTCATCCATCCATCAATCAATCAACCAACCATTCTTCCAACATTCATCCATCCGTCATCTATACAACCATCCATCCAACCATCCATCATCCAACCAAAAATCCACCCATATAACATCTATATAACATCCAACTATTCATCCATTAAACCAAGCAACAATGAATCCATCCATCAATTCAACCATCCAACCAACCAACCATCCATCCAACATTCATTCACCCATTAATCATCTATACAACCATTCATCCAATCAGCCATCTAACATTCATCCATCCAACATTCATCCATCAATCAACCAACCATTCATTCAACATTCATCCAAGCATCAATCATCCAACCAATCCAACTATTTATCTATTACACCAAACAACCATGTCTCCATCCATCAGTTCAACAATCCAACAAACCAACCAACCATCCATTCATCCATCTATCCTAGCTCAACAACCGACCACCTATACGGATGGTTGGATGAACGAATGGTTAAATGGATGGATGAATGGCTTCCGGTTTCATCCAGCCAACCATCCATCCATCAATCTAACCATCCAGTGATCCAACCATTCTTTCCTTTACTGTCTGTTCTACTATTGCTTGGTCAGAGTCAACGTGGGACTGGTTCACTGGGTGAGAAGCAGAAAGAAAGAAAACAAGCTGCTCATCAACTGGGAGGCAACCAGAGACAGGCAAACAATCCACTGGGAATTCGGAATCTCTAATTAGCACCAGTGCTAACACGGTGCTACAGTGGGGGTAAACAATTCGTTATAAAATTCATAATAAATGAATTAAGGGGGGAAAAAACAACATTATGTTCCAACTATTCAGTGACATCAAATGAAGTATTGTGCAACGTGGAAGACGTCCATGATCACAACGCGTTTCTGCCGTCTTAATGGTCCAATTTATTAAATAATAATCTCTGTATTTGTCTGTTTCTTGGAAAGCATTAAACACAATTGTGTATTTGTTTGTTTGTATGCAGAGCAGTGTGTCGTTGTCAGGAGTCTCGGCATTTCGACGTCTTTCTGGACACAAACCCAGTCGTGTCTGAACTCACTATTTCAGCTCGATTGCTCAACATCGTCATGGCGATTCAGACCGCGAGTTCTCTCGGTTCTCGGCGCGGACCTGGATGGGTGCCGCTCGGCGTTTTCCTGCTTCGCTTGCTGATGGTGGTGAAGCCACAGTGCTGCGGGTTCGGCTGCTCGCCAGGCGGAAAGCGCTTCATGAAGTGAACGTCCTTCTGGTTGGGTCGCGTCTGAGAACCTCGGCGTGGTCGTCCCTTTTTGGTGAAGCCTACGTACCAGCCCAGGTAGCGCGCCGACATCCAGGCGGTGTAGTTATTCTCCAAAACCATCTCGACGAAGACGCACTCGCCATTCACGCTGCTGCCTTTCTGAAATGCCATGTTCAAAGGAAAAGGACATTAAACGTCTGAAACTCTTTTGGAAACAAACGACTCAATATGTTATGTTAAGAGAATTTATAAATGATTTTATTTGATTATTTGATTTATCGAGTTGTTAACTGTGGTGGTGGATGGTTGGAAAAAGTTTCCTTCAACTGAGCGCTAATTAATAATATTGTACAATAAATAATTTAGTTAAGGTGGAATTCCAGGGTCTTCCTTTCTCATCCATCATTTCATCATCTAGTTTAATTGAGTGTTTAATTCTATTCTCTCTCTTCACACACTGATGAACACAGTAAACACTTGAACAGGTCGCAAGTTTGTTGCCGTGTACAACACACACATACACACACAAACAATACATTTTCAGTATCAGTATGTTCAGTATGACTTGCTAAACCCCGACTGCACGTCTTTGGACAAACCCCCCGCAGAAAAACCCCTCATATGCCGTAACCAGCCAGGAATCAAACCCGGGATACAAGCGAAATTATCTCAGCTAAATAAAGACGTCTCAGACCAGAGAAACAAAACAACACGTGTCAGTAGTTACAGGTAACAAACCTACTACAGTCACAGTTTTTAAGCTAAAGGTTTATGGATTAAAGATCATAGACACATTTACGTTTAACGTAACGGGGGCTAGATGTAATAATCATCATGTATATTTAAATAAATATATATATATATATATATTGTTGCTTTATGTTTGTTTGACACTCGATTTGTTGACAATATTAAATATGGATTCTGTTTGGAATACGTTTGGTTCACAGATGCCGAGTCGAGCAGCAGATCACAAGAAGAAAAAGATCAAGCAAGAATAGGAGTGGGACCAGACCCGGCGAAATCCCGCACCATAATGAAGTGATTCATAATCTAAATAAAAGAATGAATGTTGAATGTTGAATCTGAATGTATTTTTCAAATTACAAACAAAATGCTGCTTTTATTTAGTTAAATGATTCTAGTCTGTTTCAAGCATTCCTGAGTGACTAATTTATATATGAGGCTAATTTATAGGGCCGTGATGGATTAGTGGTTAAGATACTGGGCTGGAGATCAGAAGGTCGTCGGGTTCACTACCGTTCCACCGTTGGGCCCCTAAGCGCGGCTCCTAACCCTCAATGTAGGGACACACACTGGGTTAATACACTAAACACTTGGAAAGGTTGGCAGTCTGTTACAGGGTACAGAGAGAAACACACACACAGGACAATTCCAATGTCTATAATTAATCTGAAACCAGAGTACCCGGAGGAAACCCAGGGAGAACATACACAAAACTTGATTGCCTGACCCATGAATCAAACCTGGGACTTGATAAAACTTGATATAAACCCCTGATGCCAAAAATATTGTGAGAAATAGACCGGCGCCGGTGGTTTACTCACCCGTCCTACAAGTTTCCCCCGGCGGTTCATACACAGGTAGAAGTTGGTCTCCTTTCCCCGGATTCGTACCTGACTCCCGAAGTTGTCAGCCTCCACCATGAGCTGGGCTTATGAAGAGATACAGACAGACAAGAGTCAAAACTTGCCAAAGATTTGCTCTTTTTTTTGGTGCCAGGAAATTTTGTTTCTGTTTCGTGGCCAGGACACGACCAACTCCCTGCCTGAAACTATTCAGCAGACTGAATGTTCCTCATCCTGGCTAACGAATGTGAAAATAATGTCACCGTCATGACAACATCAATCCTCACTGAACAATACGGCACGTTTTTCTTCTCCCGCTTCTGTATCAATGCGACTGACTGATAAGGGTTTAATCCTTTAAGCTCTTCTACAGTGTCCGAGTTGTTCTGCATGAACTAACACGCTGCGTGCGTTTCTCCAACCTTTCAATGACATTCAGGTCACTGAAGATCAAATCCCAACCAAACTCGTCTTGTTTTTTATTTTTCATTTGGCCAGTCGAATGATGCACAGAAGGGCAAATGGAAATCAATAATGGATCGATAATCGTACGGTCAACCAGTTTAACCTCGCTGTCTTGGTCCTTGTCTTTATCCAATGTTTCTTTGATTTGCAAACAGCGTGTAATAAGTGTGTTAATGTTTCTATCCTTTGCTATTCTAAGATTTACTCCGATTTACAGCATAACTTTAGCCAACTTACTCAATTTGACGGTCGACACCTGTGTAAGAAATTTGGAAACGAGTTCTTTTCACTATTTCACTATTTTCGTAATGATTAAGAGACACGGTCTCTTGGACAGGTTTATTACTTTGGTGGAAATCCACCCTGTAAATCCAACGTGCATTCGAAACAAGTCAGAGAACAAATCATAGAGATGTACAAATATGGAGACGGATGAGACCATAATGAAATACTTCTTCCTATCAGTGTTGTGGGAAGAATGTAAGTATAATTCAAATGCTCCAAACTTCTACAATAAAAGTATTACTGACCCAATGATCGTGAATCGATCACAGCCAGGACCCAAAAACAATTAATAGTTTATAGTCATAAATATAGAAATGACAGGTGACAGGTAACATCATTATCATTAGCTTTCGTGGTCGTGTACGACAGACGAGTTCAGCTCTCTTACCGAATTTGTCTCCATCTTCTCCAGTAGCAACGATTTTCCTTCCGAGGATTTGAACGTGTTTGCCGCTGGTCCTGCTATAAAGCTGATACACCCGGTGATGCTTTCTGCTCAGACTGTCCCGGGCCCCTGTTTGATTCTCTACATGCTCCCCAAAATCGACATTTTCCTCAGCTAACACCTACACACAGGATCATAAAGTGGAATCCAATTTTTATTCATTCAAAATTCACTTTCTATTATATAAATATCACATCAAACACGATCATTAAGGTCTGAATATATAGATTTATATTTACCTGGAGCAGACTACACAACAGCAAAAATATTTGGACACATCTGGAAGGAAAAAAAAACAAGTTACACATTGTAAAACTACAAAGGGCTACAAAAACAGATTTAACACAATTTGTAATAATGTTCTGATGATGATGATTATCAATAAAGTGAGATGCAAGCAACACACAGACAGGGAGAACGTGCAAAATACACACAGAAAGTATCCTCAACAATACTGAGAATCAAACCCAGACCAAGAACGTTCATCTTGTCACGCAATACTGCTTTATTAAATCTACATGCTATAGACACGATCCCAAATGAATAGATGGAACTTTGTTCTATTTTAAAACTAGATC
>JAOUQU010176771.1:0-14531 GCA_028566735.1 Ammoglanis amapaensis | reverse complement strand
ACTTTTGTTTATGTATTCTAATGTTTACAGTTTCAATCAAACAGTTTTGTTCTTTGTTAGCCAATTGTATCTTTATTCTAGACCTACTGTCTCCATAAGAGGACATTGTACATGAAGCCGTTTTTAGAAAAAAACAAAGACAAAATATAATTTTTATGCTTGTTAGGTCCTATTAATCACAAATAGCTAGATGAAATAAAGAACGTACATCAGGGAAAAGTCTGGGTCTCAGGAGGTTAAGACTCTGAGAAAACACTCTGTAACACTAGCGATGTTGGTATCTATTTGGTTTTGGAACATCCTTTCTGTCATAATAAAATAGATACAGACCATAACATCAATGTGCACCCGCTACAATCGAGTCAGTTCAAGAATAGTTAGAAAATTCAAGCCTGCTAACAGATAGAATGCAATAAATTGCTTAAGATCGCACATTTTTTGTGACTAAATCAATGTAATAAAAGTGTGTTCTGATTTAGAAAACAACTGCATCACTGCATGTATAGAATCTGTTTGCATATGCATACACAATTTTTTACTATGTGTTGGTTTACAACTACAGACTCCGAGTTAAGTAGCATTTGCTCGTATAAATCTTCTTATTATTTTTTTTCGGTGAGAATTGTAATAGTGATGAATAAGCTTTGATGAATAGTCATTAATTAATCAATAATACATAGTTTGTTAAGATTAGAGATAAATTGTGTAGACTATTTTAATTAACATGGATAAAATACATTTTGTAGATATTAAAATGATTTTGATCTGCTTGAACTAAAGCTCAGGTTAAAGGGTCATGAGGTTCTGCCTAGCTTGCTGAAAGAGTTCTGGGGAAATGTCGTTGCTGTGTTGAAAAAGCTGTTACAAAACGATGTGGATAAACCGTTGAGTGAAAAACAAGAACTGGGAGCTGTGCATGGGGAGAAGTCAGTTACGACGAGATCAGTACACACAGAGTGGAGCAGTATAAAAAGTCGGATCTTTGGGGGCTCGGGGTCTGCTCTCTACAACCTGTCTGGCGTTCTGTTTGATTCGGGCTGATCGAGACCAGATCTGGTGTACACCGTCTGAGCATTTGCAACCTTTTTTTCTAATACTGACTTAATAAATCTTTAGACTTAATTATTGGCTGGCAGTGATCTTTAATCCTAAGGTTCCAGAACCAAAAACGGTCCATCGCGAAGAGGCTCTTGGTGTTGGGGAGAGCACAGTCTGGGGCCCAGAAACCCAAAACTTAACAATTTACAGTACAATTGTCTAGTCTTAAAATTAAAATTAAAAAAGTCAAGCTTCCATGTCCATGTCCCAATTTTAAACAATTGTATATATTTTATAAAATAATTTTAAAGAGCATTATTTACAAAGAACAAGAAACTAGAAGAGAGCTATAGAAATGATAATCTAGAGCATGGCTGAATGAAAGAAACAATAGTATAATTTGAATGATTTATTATTTACTGGAACTGAGTCTCCAATGTTTTTCCCCGGTGCCGGGTCGATGCTGGAGGAACAGATATAGGGTAGCCGTAATCGGCCCTACTGCCTCAGGCCAGCCAGGCAGTTATTCACAACGAAAGTGAGACAGGATTGGAACCAATTACTTTTTGCGTTTAGGTGGGAATTCGTACAGAGATAGGCAGAATATATTAGCTTGCTTAATATTCAATACATTAACACCAAAAGGTTGAAATTCTGATTCTACAAAATGTTGTTGTTATTACGCTTTTAAGCCCTGTTTTAGATAAAACAGGAATTAATTAACATCAATACAAACAATCAAAACAGATAAGTAAATGGTTTAGATAGTGGTCGAAATTAGGTTGATTTGTATTTTCGATGTTGATTCAATGTGGATCTGTTTGTGTACTTCAACAACATCGGAAATCCTCGTTGTTTAAAAATTACGTCGAATCAACGTTTATTTAACGTCCTTTTGCTATCTGGGAAAGTATTTATAGCTTGTCGGTGTGTGGAAACGACTAGCATGTTTAGCTTGTAGTGTTGAATATTGGTTCACCACTAACACACTTAGAAATATAAGTACTTTAGCATATAAAATGCAAATGGAAGTAAATAATCTGTTTGTTTAGACATAATTTGTAAGTTCTGAATCATAATTCACATTCACATTAATCTTTTAAAGAAAAAACTGTCATAAACGCTTATCCTGCCCTGTGACAAGGATCGTAGCCAATCAGTGTGCCAGTAACGAGTTGGGGGAAGTTACGTTGTCCCGTGTTGAACCTATCAGAGTGTGAAGCGCGGGGAAGCGAAACCATTTAATCATTTTTTCCCTCTGATGACAAAACGCAAAAAAACATCTTAAACTGAAACACAATGGCGTATATGTAATCGCACAGTTGTAAAAGAGTGCACAAGGTAAGGTGGCAAGTACTGTTTTAATACGCTGCGTTGTGTACGTTTGTAAGTTATTTTGAGGCGAACCTGCTAATACTAGCACAGGGACTCACATGCAGCTAGCTTCTGTGGCTAACATTAGCTCCTTACACGGCAACCAGTTCGCGAGCCCGACAGCTGCGCAACATAGCATGCTAATGCTAACATGTCTCTCCTCATCACTACCACAAATCATTTATTTAGCACTATTGACAAAACATAATTAAAGTATAAATTTTAACAACAATTGGTGAATTTTAAAAGTCTTAATAAAAGTTTTTAGTGCAAGCATAATTCTAAAAAAGGTAATTGTGACACTTTTTACAAATTAAGAAAGGGCGATTTTTAAGTCATGTCAACAATGTTGTGTTAATGTTTGGGAAGGCCAATGTTTGTTGTGCATGTGAAAAAGCGAGCAAGCTGTTCACTGTTCACATTTTTATATTTCTTATGGAATTATTTAGAGACAACAGGCAGGCCAGACTAGCATCTGCATTTTTTTTCTAGCTCAATAGTGTCAGCCAAAACCCTGGAAGTGTGTATCAAAAGTACTTGCGTCTTAGTGCACACTTTCATGTTTAAGTGTGGTCTCAAATGGGAAAACTACATTTTGGGTGGAGTGATGGACTAACATTTGATCGTTTTACTCTATTCCACCAAAATACCCGCCAGTTTTTATTAATATATCTTTATGCTTTTGTTTATTCTATATTAATTACTCCTTTTATTAAGGCTATTTAATGAGACGTTGATATGACGATAATATGACCACGTTGCCTTCGTGTCTGATTGGATGATACCTGGTGTAAACCAGTCAAAACTACTGTCCTTTTTGTTACATCGGCAAAATGGCATTCGCTTAGTGCACTTCAGTGTCCATCATTTCACACTGCATTTTGGGGGCATCCATCCAGGTACTTTCAGTGCACTGAGATTTATTGTGTTTCTCAGATGCAATAAAACATTGTGATGAAAGTGGACAAGTGTGCTTTTTAGACACAAGTTAGGACTACATGACATGCTGTCTAAATAGCCTTGATACACTAAAACACTAACATCAATTAATTAGTCCTTTACTAATCTGATATTACCAGCAGGTCCTCATCTTCTGTCTGATTTAATGTAGATCGTCAAGCAGTCCAATATAGTGCCGTCATTTTCATAAAACATTGGACAAATGCCAGCTGATTACCTTAAAGTTAGTTTCACTCAGTCAGGGAGGGTAGGTTACAAGTAGGGACTTGAGAATGACAAAATAGCTTACAGATTATTAAAGAGATATATTTAAAGGTTCACTGATTTTATATTTAAAAAAAAGAAAAATGCAAAAGCTCGACTGCTGTAAATGCTACCATTTTATACCAAACCATTTATATAACCTGAATTTAAAGGAAGTAAATGTCTAAGTATCTAGCAAAGACATTAATTATCCAAAAGAGACATTTGCTCATAAGTATTTTAAGCTTTTAACGTACAGTGTGAAAATCTAGAAATATTCCAACCAAAGATGTACGGCACTAGTGGGTATTCCTTTGTGATAGTGCTATATAAAACATTATTGTCATTTGATTAGATTTTTAAAATGTGGTATTGTTTTGTTTAAATTTATTATTACAAGCTTACACTTTTTTACAGACTGTAGAGAACATGGACTTTGCTCCATGTCAAAGCACCACCAACGATATAAATCAAGAGGTGAATCAAAGTAATGGTAAGCAACAGAAAAACACTCATTATTTTATAAGTGGTTTAACAGTACAAGTTTGTTAAATAACAATTTAGGCAGCTACATTAGCAACTTGTAATTGCTCTTTAATGTCTGTTGCATCCTCAGTCAAAACACTCGCCATCCAGACAGCAGTTCTGTCAGGGGCACCCAGTAAGTTTTCATAAATAGTTTTCTTAAAAATGTGATTGAATTTTAGTGCAATTTGCATGTTCTCTTTGTATATGCATGGGTTTTTGTGGGTTCTTCGTTTTTTTCCCCACAGTTCAAACACTTTAAAGTAATGTGAACAATGTAAACATGTGCTTCTTATTCAGTAAGCTTGAAACTGGATGTATAAAAATAGGTCTGTATTTGGTTGCTTTTATTTTGACATCTTACCATTTTTTAAATGTTATAAGCAATTTTTTCCCCTATTTAGGTTCTAGTGTGCCCAAACTGCCTACTGTTCTGCAGTCTATTCCAGTGGCTGTGTGTGGTGTCCCTGTGCAGCCGATTTATATTGCTCCACAGGTTTGCATGTACATTTTGAAATAAATTTGGAATCTCATATTTAGAGCCGTAGTGATCTGCTTTCACTTTGTCTTGTTTACTCGGTTGCACTCCTTTTGGTTTACAGACAATTTCAGACACAAATAAGAGCATTAGAACCACAATAAGCTTCATCACGCCTTCCGGTCAAACTGTTGCGCCACTGACTTCTGGTAACAATTCATAAATTTTTTTAGACAGTGGATGTTTTGTTTAAAATGCATACATTCTGAACTGATTGTGCATTTTAAACAACTTTTGCAGAACAATTGGCTGCCCCACAGACTGTCTTTCAAACTCCTCAGCTTACTTGTCCATCTAGTGCACCTCAAAAAGCAACTTCAGAAAGCAATACTACAATCCCAGCTTCCACCGACATACCTGCTGTGCCCATCGTAACCTCCAACAACCTTTCAAGTATCCTAAACCTTTTTGAAATGTCATAGCTAATGTTTATTTTCTTTTGCTCACGTACTGTTTTATTTATTTATTTCTGATTATCATATTTGTTCTGTCATTATAGAAGCACGTGACCCATCAGCAGAGCCTACAAGTCTTACAGTTTCAGCTCTTGTTTCGTCAAAAACCTCACCTCAGACCCTGAAGCTGGTCTCTTTTATTCAGGCACCAAAGCCACCAACCCAGATTCCTGCTGGTTCCTCTCATGATTCTGCAGGTGAGCTATTATGATTTTGCATAGCCCACAGACAGTTAAAAACATTAGTGTTTGGTAACTAGACACCATTGGTCTTTATTGATACTGTAAGTTATGAATGTGACTCATGAACATATTCTTGGTGTATATGTTGGGCTGAAAAGAAACCACACTTTGTTGCATTTGGCAAAGGAAAAGCTAGTTTATGTTTCTGCAGTAAGCAGAAATAAAAAATAAATAAAGCACTGGGGTGCCTGCAGGTTCTTTCAAAAAGAAAATCTTTTTGAAAAGTTCAATCATGTTTTCTAGTAAATAAACAAGTACAGAATCAGCTCTTTAATGAGTCATACTAATTTAAAACTTTGTATAATAGAAACCGATTCACATGTTTAAATGCCAGAACAACACACACACACGCACACAAATGTAACGTTTAATTAATTGCAGACAGAATTGTCCAGAAAGCACCTAAAATGTATGTAGTTTTCAAATATAAAAGTCATTTTGGTGACTTATGTTCTGTGTGAAGGAATGACAAGTATGCCAGTTGCAATAAGAATTTCTAAAACAGTTGCATATTAATGTTTCACATAATGTCAGCTGAATGTTTGCCCCCTTATATGTTTTCATCTCACCAAATCTGACCATCATGCAAAAAGTTTAGATACCCATGTTGTAAATTATGCTATTCTCATCCATAGACCGACTTCACTTGAACTGATATTATTTTACTTATTCTGATATTCTTTACATCATTCTACTTTGACGGTTTAAGCTTTTACTGTAATACAGATTTAATTCAGATTTACTCCAGTACTGCTTTTCATGTTGTCTTCATGTGTCAAGACCTTAAGAACTGGTTCATGGAAAACTGCATTCAGCTAAATGATGAAAACACTCAATTTTTTTTCGTTGGCTCTAATACCTAAATTTCAATTCCCTCTGACTTCGGTTTTAATATTAATATTTGATATTAACACACCATATTGACATACCATCTAAGGGGTTGTGTTATTTGACTGTTTTTGCTTTGTTTTGCTTTGAACTGCATAGTCATTAAAATACTTTGTATTGTTTATTGTTTGTTCAAATGAACCTGCCTAAAGCTTCTCACAATCTTTGTGTGCAATTCATTACATATCTTACTACTGTAGACTATAGCATATACAGTACTATGCAAGTTTTAGGCAGGTGTTGTAAACTAAGAGTACTTATAGAGTACTTAATATAATAAAGTATATTTTTATCCGTTTACAAATTGCAGTGAGGTTTGGCAAAACAGTGCACAGCACCAAGAAACAAATAGTTACACTGCATCACAAAGGTCTCCCTCAAACAGAGATTTCAAAGAAGAAGGTTTTTTCTGTTTTAATAAAGCAAAAAGAAACTGACCATGTTGAGAACTATAGCTGCAGCAGTTTTTTGTAGTGCAGATAAAAAAAAAACATCAGGCTTCTTTCCCTTTCCAGCAGTGTCATCAGCTCTTACAACTGACAAACCAGTGGGACCAAGTTACACCCATAGACTGTCTGGTGAAGCTATTGTTAATTGATAAAAAAACAACTTTATTTTTCATACCTGCCTTTGTAATTAATAAATCATGTCAAGAAGAATTCAAACAAAAACAAAGTGAAAGTAAAAAATGAGAAATATTTTTTTTACATTGACAGTATTCCCTAGACCCAGGATTCCACACTTGTGCGCCAAGTGTGGGGCTGCCTACAAAGTTGTTCAAGCACTTCGTGGTTATCTGTGTGTAAGTCTCATTTCACATCTAAACAATTATATGTACCGTACTTTAATGTTGCACTGTATTGATCATTTATTTGATGATTTATTTTGTTACACTGTTGCAATACTTTTATAATGTACAAAACCCAAATCAATATGTCTAACTTTCTATTTCACTTATTTCAATTGTATTTTAATCCATCATGGACAAAATATGCAGTTTTGCTAACAATGATCAATTGTTTCAGCAATGCAATCCACAGCTCGTACAAAGTGTTGAGACCTTAAGTTCCCAAGTCAAAAAAAAGAAGCATAAGGTCAAAACTTTAGCCTCTTCTGATTGTCTGAAAAACATTACAACATCTGAGATACCAGAGGGAGCTCCTATCCCAGGCTCTGGGGACAGAGATGAGAATGGCAAGCTCATCATGTTAGTTGAAGACTTCTACTATGGGGAAGACCCTGGAAAACATGTGCTGAACCAATATAACCAGGTTCCTGTGAAGATGAAATGCAATTTCTGCAAAAAGAGACTGAAGAACAACATTAAGTAAGTGTGTTGCATTTCGGTACATGTACAGGGCCTGCTTGTCACAAGCAATTAACAAATGCAATAAAAATCAGGGATTATCATTATCAATGCATCACTAATGATGGATTATTTGATGATTTTTGGCATTTGTTATATAATTTACTTTTTTATACAAAAAAATGGAATGAAAATCCTTTATAAACGTTGACATTGTATTAATGTCTCCAAAATGTTCAAGATGGTAAACTCCTTTAAGTGACAACGTTTGCTGGCACATTCACATCTAACCAAAGGAATCACTTACTGAAGGATATGCCAGAGAAGGAAATAATACACGTGTGAGGGGAGGAGTGGGAAGAAAAAATTATATAATCTAATTTGAACATGGATCAGGTCATGTGTAAGAGCATTTTGAAGCTGTGATACTGAGAGCTATGAGCAAGGTTATTCGTTATTGTTTATACATGTATAAACTGCATGGGTTCACACTCTGCCTAAGATCAAACATGTCCTGGCTAGATTAATGAAAACATGAAAAAGTAATAGGTTGCCATTTTGATTATCTAGGGGTTTTTTTTACCCCACAGGTTGATGAACCATATGAAGCATCACATGGAAAATGAGCTCAAGAGGAGTGAAGTGGACTTTCACACTATGTGTCAGCACTGCTTTCGCAGATTTGGTTCACCCTTCTCTCTGCAGTGCCACATCGAGACTGTTCATAGCGAAGCTGATTATCCATGTGAGTGAACGATCCATTTTAATACAGGTTATTTTTTATAAAATTATTGACTGTGTGCTCATTTTGACCAGCTAAAGTTGAAAAGCTTTTAAACCCAATGAGCTTTCTTCATAGGCAGTATTTTTCATTAACACTTTTAGGAAGTAGGCTGTTATTTTTGTAGATACTTTAAAATTATGCCTATTACAGTACTAGGTAATTTGTTTGAGACAAGGAAGTCAGAACTGCATGTTTCTACTTTTCTAATATAACACTGTAGTATGAACTTTTAACTTTTTCCATAAATTTAATCAGAATTTCCAAATATCCCTAACTTCTTGTAAGTTATACAGTTCTATATAAGCTTACAGTGTTTTACAGGATATTAATTAAAATATTTTTTCTCTTTCTACAGCACTGTGTAAAATCTGTGAGTTGTCTTTTGACGATACGCCTCTCTATTTAAATCACATGAAAAACTTTCACAAAGCAGGTGAAATGCCCTATATATGTGAGGTAACTCAACAACTGTGTATTTTTGATTTATCAACTGTTATTTCATTTTATAGATTGAACTATGACGTATTAATTATAGTAATGTTTTCCTTAGGTTTGCATGTTCCGCTCCTCTTTCTACCAAAATGTGATAAACCATTTTAAAGAAGTCCACAGGGATACAAACCTGCTTCTTTGCCTTTATTGCCTTAAAGTTTTCAAATCCAGCAGCAGCTACCAACTCCATTTCAGCAAGCATCAGGTATGTTATTTATAAAAAAAAAGTTCTTGGGTTCAGTTCCCAAGTGGGTCAGTCTATTCCGTGTGAAGCTTGCATGTTCTCTTGTGTCTCAGTGGGCTGCTTCTTGGAGTTCTAGTTTCCTCCCACAAAACCCGTTGTAGCCTTGCTCAAATTTTTCCTATTGATGTTGACCTAGTGATAAATACTGGATCATTAATAATTTGAAGAATGTTTCTATGTTTAGAAAAAGTCAGTGTTAAAATGCAAAAAGTGTCGGCTTCAGTTCCTCTATGCGAAGGACAGAGCAGAACACAGGGCACGTTTCCACCAGACCCATCGTCGGCCCAAACAGTTAAAAGGAGTTCGATTTGGTACAAAGGTAAATATGTGACACAAATCTGTGAACCAATAGCCAACACACAAATCTATGGGTGGTTAATACAGATTTAATAGGTTTAATATTTATTTTAAGTTTAATACCAGCAGTTACAACAGTATGTACAGTAAAAGAAAACTCAATGACCCAACCACACATGCTTGCACTGTACATATACACATTCAGTGATTTTTATCTGACCAGGAATATGTTGACTGTTTGATGTCATAGTTTGCATATGTCTTTCAGGTAACTATTCGCTCATATGCCATCACTAAGGTCAAAGACAGTACCACACCAAACCACAATGGCACGAACTGTGAAAGAGCTGCTGAAGTGCTTTTGCCAACACCTGAGCCCCCCAAACCACCACTGCCAGTTTCTGCACCACAAACAGCAAATACAAATAGGAAACCTGTTGAGAGCTTGTTGACTGTCATGATTAAATTTCAAAACGGATGGTGAGAGACAAAGTACACTAATCATAAACTAAAAATTACTTTTCACAATCTAAATAAAATTATCACTCTGGAGGTGCAGCAGTTAAAACACAAATTAGATTGACCTGTTGTTCATATAGAGACGGGATATTAAGCAGTATAGGGGTGCTTCCTTGATCACTGTGTATGTTTCTGTATTTCATAATTTCTCTATGAAATATAAATAATTGTTACACATTATATTTATGAAGTTAAATACAAATAAGTTAATTACAAATAAATAAGTAACATTACGTGAAAGAAACTAAACTGTCTGTGCCTGCTCCAAATTTGTAATTGCTGTTTTTTAAAATCTGAAATGTATATCACCAGTGCTCTCTGCTGTTTAAATTGAATATAGAATAGTTTTGCATTTCCAGGTGTAATTGTCTAAGTGAATATCCACTCCTACTTCCTTCCCACAGTAAAACACTAAATCCCCCTGCTTTTGATTCTGCTTTTGGCATTTTGTCTAACTTTATCACATGGTCACTGCAAATTAAATTAATTTTTGCCAAAAATTGCTGTTCAGTTTATGCACTGATTTTGATCTAGCACTCAGAGGCTTATATGACCTGCTAAAGGAAAGTCTCCCCACACCAGCACTGACTCCAAACTGGTCAGGTTGCAGGCAGCCTTACGATTAACACAGTCACATCTGCTTTATAGATCTGAGAATGGTGCACAGATAGTTCATTTAGTTTTAATTGGTTTTAATAGTAACTAGCACATTTCTGATAGCTTGGTAGCCAACCTGTGTTTTTTTTGCAGGGCTCAATTTTAACTTTGTCTGTTTCCAAACAAACGAGCAGGACTCCGACATCCTTATATATTGACCCATGTTCTGGAATCTCCTCCACATTTCTAAGACTGCTCATATACACCGCAAACGTTTTGTACTTTCTACTATTCTGTAGAAGCTAGACAAGCAGGTATCACCTCCTGGTATCAGTAATGTGAAGGACAATGCTAAATGCTAGAGAAACTAAAGAATCAGGGAGGATACTGAGAGGGTTTGTCTTGCCTTTCCTGTTTAAACTGTTGCCACTTGTATAAAGCACATATTGTTATTTACCACATTGATAACCACTGAAGTGCATTTAGTGTATTACTGTGTAATTACAAAACAATATGCGCTTGTGAGATTTTAAGGGCTTTTGGTGTACTGGATTATAATTTTTTTTTCTTTTTTCTTATAGTGATCTAAAAAGAAAATACTCCTGTTTAGAGTGCAATTTTGATATTCCTGACTTCTCCCGGCACTTTCCTACATTTGTGCGCTGCAGCTTGTGCCGTTATCATACCTGTTGCTCCAGAGCTTATGCC
This sequence comes from Ammoglanis amapaensis, assembly GCA_028566735.1. NCBI lineage: Eukaryota > Metazoa > Chordata > Actinopteri > Siluriformes > Trichomycteridae > Ammoglanis > Ammoglanis amapaensis. The sequence continues at coordinate 3,321 of JAOUQU010176771.1, read as the reverse complement.
AACCACATGATCAGGTATGTGTCTGTTTCTATTAAGTGTATTTCTTAGTTATTGTTAAGTATTTTTTATATACATTTATTAAGAACTGTACGGTAAATGGTTTTGCTTTTTTACAATCTACCCTTGTTTGCAATGAGTTTTCCCAATGAAAATCTGTTCCCCCTGAAGTTTTTTCCTTTTAAAAGTCAAGTGGTGCTAAATCTGAACAATAACATAACCTCCTGCCCTCCAACCAAAATATAAAATTGTGTAAACTTTTTTTCTCATTCACTAATATATTAAGTTGTTATAATTAACCAATAATTGCCCAACATTAGGAATAATTCTTACACGTCATTCTGTTGTGTAAATACAATGCATTATGTTGTTTATATAAAAGATTTCTGTTTTGTGTGATCTTACATTTCAGCAGTCATGCTCCTCGCAAAACCAAAACCAAATACCTCAACCTGTATAAGGACTGTCCCAAGTAAGTGATTCTTTACCCAAGTGTTGTGGTACACAGTTCATGGTTTATAAAAGTGTGATGATATTTTTTCTGTAGGTTTGGTAAGTTAAGCTGCTGTTACTATGATTGTGATTACACCACTGTGTGTGGAGATTTCATGGCAAGGCATATAGCAAAGCACCCTGGACATACTGCAAACTGCTGCAAAGTGCATGGTGAGATAACTAATGATCTAATAAGAATATTTTCTATGATACCAATCTTTCTCATAAAGAATAAATGATAGTGATTTAGCAGACATTTTTTGTTATTTGTTTTTTAGATGGCTTTTCAGCTGGATATAAAAGGTATTTACTTTTTTCCTTTTTAAACATTCTAAACTGTTAAAATTTGTATTTATTAATATTTTATATTAATTGTAACTTTTTCTTTTAGATTTGTCTTCATTCCAACAAATCTGATTCAACGAAGTCTGGTCATTAGTCATGGTACTGTTACTACACTCATGGATCCAGTACCTATGCCCATTCAACCTGTGTCTAACACAACACCCTGCATAAACCTCCCACCATGCTTTGCCCAGACTTCATCATTTTCCACTGAAGTGCAACCAATAGATGAGCAAACTGTCACTGAAGAGAACTCTGAGACACAAACAAAGGATATTACGCCACAGGCACCTTCCAGCCCCAAACAGGTAGAGCCTACAAAGGGAGGAACTCTTACCTTATCTCAGTTCAAGATTGTGCTGTATGCTCTCTGCTCTGGCATTCATCAAGCTGCCAACCAGTTTGATACTCAGCCAAAAGAAATCCAGACGTTGTTATTTAAGCATCAGTCCCATAAACTTAAAAAAACTCCGACTCCTCAGGTAGACGAGCAACTTGTGGAGTGGGTGTTGTGTCAGCGTGAACAGCAGTTACCTGTAGATGAAGATAATTTTTTTTCCAAAGCCTCAGAATTCAGTGCTGCCAATGGTTGGCAGGGCATCTCTTACGAATGGGCCGCAGATTTTCTAATAAATCATGAACTGTCTCTGCAGGCATTGCCAACCTCCTGTCGAGAACTACCTCATAAAGCTCAGGAACGTATGCATTCATTTTCCCGTTTTACAAACATGCAGCTTGCCACACACAGCTTTGATCTTTCAGCCATTGGTGCTATGGATGAGCTTTCTATTTTTATAGATATGGAGCAGCTAGATCCAGCATCAGCAGATTCCTTTTCTATGTTGTCGGCTTTTAAATTGGCTGGTGACATAGATCCACTCATAGACGTTGTACTTGCAGTATTAGCTGATGGCACCATGTTGCCCATAATGGTGTTTCTTAAAGGAGAGCCGTTAAGAACAGTTTTACTGTCGCTGCCAGAGAGCATTATTTTAGAGGCAAGGCCAGATGGCTTTTTGGAAGAAGAAAGACTCCAATTGTGGTTTGACAAAGTGTGGAGTCCACATGTAAACTCAAGCCATACAGATAAGAGATTGCTGGTTATTGACGCCTATAAGGGACATTTAGAAGACAACTTTTTGAAATTACTTTACAATGCTAATACCATACCAAACATAATCCCTCCAGCCTGTTCAAGTCGACTACAGCCTCTAGAGGCATGTGTGGGTCTTGTGCTGCGAGACTTTCTGCAAGCTCGATGGAATCAGCATGTGACTGAATCTCCACAAGATCTGATTGGGGCTGAGCCTGTTGATCTGGCTCTTTTGTTTTCAGTCTGGCTCCTTGAAATGTTTGAAGTCCTAGAAGCGAAACCAGAACTTCTTCAGCGTTCATTTGAGCAGGTTTTGAGCTCTACCCAAGAGTTGGCACCTGCACTGTTTCCTGAGCTGGTGCGTAATCTCACAGAAGCCCTCATTGTCAACCCATTTCCAGAGCTAGAATGTATGGAAGAGGCTGAAGAAAATAGTTTTAGTATTTAATTGTTACAAGCAATTCAGATTTTAATTTGGGAAAGGTTGTTTAGACTTTTCTCTATGGCTCATACTATTAGTTGTTTTTAAAACGACAAATGTGATTGCTGCAAGTTCAATAGAATGCTAGTGTTCACCACTTTGTTTAATAAAACATTTGCTTTGAAATCACTATATGACAATAGGACTTTTTAAAACGACCTTTCATTGGACAGAAATGTTGCCTTCCAATTAACCTGCATGCATTCATGCAACATTCACATAATGTTTGAGCATTAAAATGCTGAAAATGTCAAATTAATATATCTGACCTGGCAGCTTTCCAATGTTGATAAAATCTAGCTGATTGTCAATTGTATTGCTATTTTTTAAAACTAATTTCAGAACTTAGCTTATCTATGATTATTGGAAAAAAACTTCCATGGCATTTGTCATATTTCTTGGGTAGCAAAGTATGTGTATATATGCTAAAGCTTCCATGTATTCCAGTGCAGTGTCCTGTTAAGAGATTTAGTCCAAGATGTAGTTTTATCGCATATAGTGCCTTACAAGTCATTGACTGACCACAATTACTGAAGATAAATTTGTTTTAAGATTATCTGTTACAGCTGATTGCAACTGATGAAAACTGATTGTGATCAGGGACAGTAACATAAATGCTGCTGCAACAAAACTGGAACTAACAGTGACTATGCTAGTAGTAATTCTGGTATGATGCTTGCAATCATATCAAATGCCTAGTGGTTATTTTCAAAAGCTGAACTGTTTTATAGTTAAGCTAAATTATAACTACACTAATTTCTTTAGTACTGACCACTATGGAGTAGAGAAGTATTTTTCAACCACTGTGCCGCGAGAGCTGGTTAAGTGTGCTGTGGGAAATTGTCTAGTGTTGCTTAATTGATCAAAAAATATATATATATTTAGTCACTACAAATGATTTGGCGTTTGT
>JAOUQU010176770.1:0-25098 GCA_028566735.1 Ammoglanis amapaensis | reverse complement strand
ATCCAGTACAGATCCAGTACAGGTCTGGTACAGGTCTGGTACAGTTCCAGTACAAATCCAGTACAGATCCAGTACAGATCCAGTACAGATCCAGTACAGATCCAGTACAGATCCAGTACAGGTCTGGTACAGGTCTGGTACAGTTCCAGTACAAATCCAGTACAGATCCAGTACAGTTCCAGTACAGTTCCAGTACAGTTCCAGTACAGATCCAGTACAGATCCAGTACAGATCCAGTACAGGTCCAGTGAATATATAATGATAATATAAATGATTATAATGATGATCTTGTTGTTCTGCCTCCTGTAGGCTCGTCATCTATAAACTGTGCTGTTGGAAGTGAACACATCGTTGGTTCTGTATTAGAAGGTTATGAAGGTATGAAGTGTGTGAGCTGACCTGTAATGGACATTTCATTTCTTTATCTGTGTCCATCTACATACAAACAAACATACAAACAAACGTAGATACATAAATAAACAAATACATACACACACTGTATATATACAGACGTACATTTCTACATCGTTGTGTTTACAGGTGATGTCGAAATTCTTGATGGTATCCGACCTGGAGATGATCTGCATTTGGAAGCTTATCTCCTCCCCATCGACGTTTCCTTCCTGGAGCTGATTCACACTCCCGGTGACACGACCGCCATCGTCCGAACCACCAAACCTCTGGATGCCGATGTTTTTACTGAGGTACACGTTCATCTGTGGGGTTAAACGTGCACATATGTTTTATTTTATTACGGTCAGTACAACTTTACAGCACAAAACCTTGCTGTACATTTACAGTAAAAAAAGAAACTTCACAATATTTTTACTGTAAATATTTACCAGTAAATTTACAGCAAACACTTTACAGTACTAAACTTTATAGTACTAAACGTTACGGTATATTTACACTACTAAACTTTACAGAAGTAAACTTTACGGAATTAAACTTTACAGTACTAAACTTTACAGCACTAAACTTTACAGAACTAAACTTTACATAACTAAACTTTATAGTACTAAACTTTACAGCACTAAACTTTACAGAACTAAACTTTACAGAACTAAACTTTATAGTACTAAACTTTACAGAACTAAACTTTACAGTACTAAACTTTATAGTACTAAACTTTACAGAACTAAACTTTATAGTACTAAACTTTACAGCACTAAACTTTACAGAACTAAACTTTACAGAACTAGACTTTACAGAACTAAACTTTATAGTACTAAACTTTACAGTACTAAACTCTACGTTATATTTACACTATTAAACTTTACAGTACTAAACTTCACAGTACTAAACTCTATGTTATATTTACACCAATAAACTTTACAGTACTAAACTCTAACTCTGTGTTATATTTACACTACTAAACTTTACAGTACTAAACTTTACAGCACTAAACTTTACATTATACTTTACTGTACTAAACTTTACTGTACTAAACTTTACAGTACAGAACTTTACAGAACTAAACTTTACAGAACTAATCTTGATAGTATAAACAGTACTTGACTTTACAGTATATTTACAGTACTAAAATTTACAGAATATTTACAGTACTAAACTTTACAGTACTAAACTTAACAGTATATTTACAGAACTAAACTTTACAGTATATTTACAGTACTAAACTTTACAGTATATTTACAGAACTGAACTTTACAGTATATTTACAGTACTAAATGTAAATAATTGTTTTTTACAGACGGGTGGAACTGTTTATTACTCAGTGACGTGCAGAAACTCAGGAGTAAGTCTGATTTAAATGTTTTAAGAAATAAGAATTCAATTTAAAATGTCTATTTTTATAATAATAATAATAATAATAATAATAATATTTTTAATAAACATTCTGTTTCGTTCCAGTTATTGAACAAACGAGAACTTTTGGTTCTGGACGTGAACGATAACGCTCCAGTTTTTGAGAACAAATTCTATTTCACTTCTATATTTGAGGTACAGTCGACCCGTTGTGTGCTTTTCTTTATTTACTTCCTCACACACGGTGTCGCCCGATTGGGTTTCTGTCTGTCTGTCTATCTGTCTGTATCTCTCTTAGTTTCTTTCTGTCTCTCTCTTTGTTTCTTTCTGTCTCTCTGTATGTGTCTCTCATGTTCTCTCTCTCTCTCTCTCTCTCTCTCCGTGTGTCTGTCTCTGCATCTGTTTGTCTTTCTCTCTGTCTCTCTGTCTGCCTGTATCTCTCTCGTTCTGTGTCTCTGTCTCTCACTCTTAGACTCTTTCTCTATCTCTCTTGCTCACTGTGTCTTCCTCTGTCTCTCTCTCTCTCCGCCTTTCTCTCTGTTTATCTCTCTACCTGTCTCTCCCGGTCTCTTTCAGTTCTCTCTGAAAGTCTTTCTCTCTCTCTGTCTCTCTCCCTCTGTCTGTGTCTCTACCCGTCTCACTCTTTCTGTCTCTAGCTCTTCGATTTTGTCTCGTTCAAGTGCATCTCTGTGTCTATATTTGTCTCATTCTGTCTCTCTTTCTGTCTGTCTGTCTCTTTGTATTTTTCTGTCTCTTTTTTTATCTATACTTCTCCATTTTTCTGTCTGTTTTTTTTTCACCGTGCAAAAATGTCGGTATAACAATATAACAACACACAATAACAATACAAAATAATAACAATAATAATAAATACTACACTTATATAGACATGTTTGTGTAGATGTGAGTGTGAGATTGTTAAATCTATTTATTTATTGTTGTTTTGATTTGTTTTTTGTCCAGGTGCTTCCGGTGGGTTCTGATGTGTTGAGAGTAAAAGCCGTGGATGCCGATGTTACACCCGAACACAACCGTGTCTTTTATTCCATTCCGGTGAGTTGTATCTTTCATTTCCACATTAATCATGTGATTAATTATAGTAACATCACAGCAGTCCGGCATTAACCATGGTATCAGGATGACGACCGTTGCTACCTGTTACCAGAACGTCTACCAGTCTATCCTCGAATCTTACAGTACTCCACTGTTGCCGTGGAGGCTTATGACATCATCAACGGATTGAGAGAAAATCACTCGTTCCAAATGTCGTCGAGTTACACAGAAACGTGGAATCGAATGTCATCGTCATTATTAATCGTATTAATTGATTAAATGATTATTTCTTGATTGCTGACATTAAAGATGTACGTGTGTGTGTGTGTGTGTGTGTGTATCAGTCAACAAATAAGAGTCAGAAATTGTTAGTGATACCAGAAGCTTGGTTTATGATCAGATCTTTTGAAAGTCCTGGTTTCTTGGATTTTGCAGTCTCCGGCTGCCGCGGCGTTCGAGGTTCGGAGCGACGGGACGATCAGAATCGTCTCTCGACTCGACTACAACCTCGTCCCTCACTACAGCTTCAGTGTCGAGGCGAGGGTGAGGACGCCTTGTCTACCTCATACAAGCCACTACTGTCCTCTCACACTGGATATCACAGACACTAGATACATGGAGGGATGGATGGTACAGACAGACAGATACAGAGATAGATAGACAGACTTATAGATACTGTTGGTAGACTGACAGATAGATAGATATATGAGTAGATAGATAGACAGAGAGACAGACAGATAGATAGACAGACAGATTGACAGACAGACACAGGTTAGGTAAAGCTAGCTAGCTAGATAGATAGAAAGACAGACAGACCGAGACAAGCAGACAGATAAATAGAGAGATAGACAGACAGGCAAACAGACACAGGTTATATTGACAGATAGACAGACACATGTTAGGTGTAGATAGATAAATTTATAGTGAAACAGACAGACAGACAGACAGATAGGTAGATAGATAGACAGACCCAGGTCATATTGACAGACAGACACGTTACATAGATAGACAGACAGACACAGGTTAGGTATAGACAGACAGATCTGTCCTCAGTGGGATTAACAGTCATAAGACAGTCCATCATTATATACATGAATAAAATGATAAATGATCAGATATTGCCATCGTTTGTTTTTGCTTCATATTTCATTGAAGAAATTTCGCACCGCAAAATTGAAGCTGGTTGACATGGCAACCAGAAAATATAGTAATAACATTTAAATCTAAATAAAGTTGATTCTTTATTCCTCCAGGATAACTCGAATCTGACGGACACAACGCTGGTCAACATCACCGTGGAAGACTTTGACAACTTGAACCCGTATTTTGATCACGTTCTTTACCGAGCGTCTGTTCCTGAGAACCAGGTACGAGCATGACGGCGGTTCCCGTGGTCCTGGCGGTTACCGTGGTTACCGTTGCGCTGCTGTACGATGGAGATTGAGATCTTTTCTCTTACAGGTGGGATTTTTCTCGTCTCTGCTTCCAGCGGATATCAAAGCTCAGGACGGAGACACGGGAATCAATCAGCCGCTGGTTTACAGCATCCTTACAGGTAAATGGAGAGAGGGGGAGAGGGGGGCGTACGACCCGCGGGCCGTACACAACAGGATCTTAAATGAAGATGTGTTTTTCTTTTAATAAATGATGCTGATGGTATAAATACGGCGGTTATGTTTTATACCTGTTATGACAGGTTATGACTGGTGTGTGAACAAGACACTGGTTCCTCTCCACCCACAAGCTCGTGGTGAAAGCTACAGTATAATAAGCACTAAAACCTCTTATTTATCTTGGCAGTCAGTCCGAATGAGTATCAGAGTGACTTCAGTATCGACAGGAACTCCGGCGTCATGACTGTCACCAAAGCGCTGGACAGAGAGGAAGTGGAAACAATCACAGTCCAAATACAGGTGTTATTATCACCTCATCAAACTAAACAGCTGTTTAATCAGTGTCTGTTTATAACACACACACACACACACACACACACACACACACACACACACACACACACGTACACACACACACACACACACACACGTACACACACACACACACACACGTACACACACACACACAGACACGTACACACACACACGTACAGACACGTACACACACACACGTACACACACACACACACACACACACGTACACACACACACACACACACACACACACGCACACACGCACACACACACACACACACACAGCAAGATGTGTGCTTACACACACACACACACACCGGGAGCCTCCTGGAGCCAAACAGATCGCGGTGTGTCCGGCAACAAACCACGAACAGGTAAGAATGAAACTTTAAAATCGTTTCTTTGTTGTTTTGTTGTGTTTTGTTGTGTAAATAAAAAATAAAAGTCTGTGTAATAAAGCTGAGCTCTGATGGGCGGGGCCGTGAGGTGACAAGTGCGTTATTAAACCATCATTTCTGTATTTACGTGTCTTTATTCACAGTTCGTGTTACTATGAACGTTTCGATGCTGTTTTGTGACGTAGCTCTGTTACTGCTGAACGTGTGAGACAGACAGACCACAGTGAGACACATTCTCACAAAATACACCAAACATACCAGTGAGACAGAAATCCTGTGTGGGGAATACAAGCGGTTCAGATACTTTATTACGATTATGAACATAAAATGTAAGCAGATTTAAAACGTTAATGTGTTAACGAAGCACTTAATTGTTACAGTGATAGAAAACTGAAGTGTTAAAGTATTTAAAATATATATTTGAGGGTAACGTAAATGTATTCGGGGCAGCAAAAAGTTTTTCGGTTATTTTCCCAGTCCAGGTTGTTTCTGTGTGTGTTTCCTCCTACAGTCTAAAAACATGCGGGCCGTAGTATTAGACACACTGAATTGGCCGATATGTGAATGTGTGTGTTTCTGTGTGCCTTGTGCTGATAACAGAACTGAACTTGTGATCAGAAGGTCACCGGTTCGATTCCCAGAGTCGACAGGTCACGACTGAAGTGTAGTTGCCCTCACCCCTGCCCACCACACCGGGCTAATGACCTGTGTGCTCACTGCTGCCCCCTGGTGTGTGTGTAGATGTAAAGGTGTGTTTAATGAGGATTGATGCAGCGGTGTGTAAGTGTACAGTGAGATTAATACAAATATAAATTGTAAATGTGTCGGTCAGGAGCTGAACAAACATCCAGGGAAGGACACACATTCTGGATTGTGTGTTGTTTTGCTTGCTGTGCGTCCGTCCCGTATTTATTTCTGCATTTCTTTCATTTGCATTTATTTAATCCTGCAGGATTATGAGATTAGACGTTATAGAATCTTCTTCATCACTTTAGGGAGCTGCAGTTCCAGTCAGGACGTGTAAACTGACACCTTTACAAACCGGAAGCAAGTAATTCGTTTTTGTGTTCCACGAATCGGACCGAAGCTGGTAAATATGGGCAAAATAAATAAATAATACCGCATGTCCATGCTTTAAAACAGTGTGTTTGTGTGTGTGTGTGTGTGTGTGTGTGTGTGTTTATGTCTCTGTCCAGCTGATTATGGGTAGCAATTCACAAATAAACAGAAGGAATCGGTTATTTTTTCCTTTACATTTTAACCCAGTTTGTGCAATAAGACACACATTTACACACACTAGTGAGTACACTAGGGGGCAGTAGTGAGCACACATGGCTGGAGCTTGTGAGCAACCCTAGCCATGGCGCCTGGGGAGCAGTTAGGGTTTTGGTGCCGTGCTCGATCAAACCGGCGAACCTTCTTATCACAAGTCCGGTTCAACCACCAGGTCAAAACTGCACTAAATTATATAAGATGATATTTTCAGTATCTCCAATTACCCTGACTGCAAGTGTTTGGACTGTGGGAGGAAACAGGACTACCCAGAGGAAAGCCCGGAATTAAAAAATAATAAAAATCATATTTTGTTTCTTTCAGCAGGTCAAATTCAGTCGTCTTCTGGGCTCCTTTAAGCAAACGTTGCCATCAGAAGGTCAGAAGGCATTCGAACCCTGGGCCCCCCGAGTCCCCGCGGAGCGATGCACTCGGCGGCGTCCATCACCTCGCTCTTCTCCTTCACCAGCCCGGCGGTGAAACGTCTGCTGGGGTGGAAGCAGGGCGACGAGGAGGAGAAATGGGCCGAGAAGGCGGTGGATTCACTGGTCAAGAAGCTGAAGAAGAAGAAAGGAGCCATGGAGGAACTGGAGAGGGCGCTGAGCTGCCCTGGTCAGCCCAGTAAGTGCGTGACCATCCCCCGCTCGCTGGACGGACGACTCCAGGTCTCGCACCGGAAGGGGCTCCCTCACGTCATCTACTGCCGGGTGTGGCGCTGGCCCGACCTGCAGTCGCACCACGAGCTGAAGGCGCTGGACTGCTGCGAGTTCCCTTTCGGTTCCAAACAGAAGGACATCTGTGTGAATCCCTACCACTACCGCCGTGTGGAGACGCCAGGTACGCCGGGACACACGCCGGGACACACGCCGGGACACATGTAGCCAGTTGTGAGCTCACACATACCTCCCATTACTTCTCATTCTCATAGTTTTTTATTCTGATTTGTACATGATTTTTGATGCTTTGATGACAGCTTTGCACCCTCAACCGCCTTCACGTACTCCAACAGTCATAAAAAATTCTTATTATTGTAATATGTGTTTTTTTTTCAAACACATATTACAAAGCAACACTGTGAATATACAATTAAATACAAGCTGTGTGTATTTGACCTGTTTCCAGTCGGACCTTTAGGACTCATTTTCCACATCTCTGATCAACCCATGGTGACACAGGGAGAACATGCAAACTTTGCATAGAAAAACAATAACAATAGACAAATTCTTTTTTACACATAATTAACCTGGGGATTCGAACCCAGGACCTTGCTGTTGGTCCGTGATGCACGCATGCTACACGTATGATACACGTATGATACACGTATTATACACGTATGATACACGTATGATACACGTATGATACACGTCTCACCCCAGACGTATATTAGTAATAAAATGACGTCCAGCTCGTTCATTAGCATCCAGTTGATGTATCAGGCGAGTCTGGTTCCTATCAAGGTTCCTCTCTGTTCCTTCCCACCATCACACTTGGCTTGCGCAGGTATTATTTGGGGTCTGGTGGTCCTACACTACCGAACGGTCCGTGACCCGTTTGTCGTTTTGTTCCTCAGTGTTGCCGCCGGTCCTGGTCCCTCGACACAGCGAGTTTAACCCACAGCACAGCCTGCTGGCCAAGTTTCGAAACGCTTCGCTTCTCACCGAGCCGCTCATGCCTCAGAACGCCACCTTCCCGGAGTCCTTCCAGCCACTGCCCCGCGCCTCCTTCTCGTCCTCGCCGTCCAGCTCGCTGCAGTCACCGAGCACACACGGTTACCCCCCCGAGTCTCCCGCGAGCACGGGCGACCCCACCAGCCCCTACCACATCACAGGTACCGCTTTCTAATTTTGATCATGTGATTCATGATGTCATTTCACCACTCACGACTCTCGTTTCTGTCGGGTGATCAGAAGAGAGCCCCCCTCCACCTTACAGCATGATGGAGACCAACACGCCCCCGGAGGACGTCAAACCGGCCGAGTCGTCGTCCGGCTCCACCAAACTCATCCTGTCTGCACCTCATCGAGGTATCGACACTTAATAATGATCCCGAATCTGAGAGGTTCTGTTCTCATTCCAGATACACACGAGTCCATACTGAGACATCACAACGATTCTGCTCCGGGATCACAGTGTAACACACAACACAGGGTGTTAATTAACACAACACACAGGGTGATAAACAACACACAGCACAGTGTTAAACAGTACAACACATCACAAAGAGTGTGAAACAATACAACACATGCAACAGGACGTTAAACAGAACAACAACAGTAAAATAAACTGTGCAAAAACACAGCGTTGTGTGTTTTAAGTTATGTGCAGCCGTGTATGTGCGTATTTGTGTGTGTCAGAATCCATTGTGTGTGTTTGTGTATTTATTACAATCCCTCATATGTGTATTTGTGTGTGTGTGTGTTCAGATCTCAGGCCAGTGTGTTACGAGGAACCAGAACACTGGTGTTCTGTGGCGTACTACGAGCTGAACAACCGTGTGGGCGAGACCTTCCACGCCTCGTCCCGGAGCGTCCTGGTGGACGGATTCACCGACCCGTCCAACAACAAAAACCGTTTCTGTCTGGGTCTTCTATCCAACGTCAACCGAAACTCCACCATCGAACACACGCGCCGGCACATCGGCAAAGGTGTTTAAATATGTACTTGTGTATTTATTTGCCCTAAAAGTCCCACCAAGATTTATCCGAAAACTCTGTAGTTCTTTTTAGTCTGGTTGGTGCCATCTAGTGGGCATAATAGGCAGCATTCGAAGCTCTGACCCAGGGGGAAATGATGTAATGACATGTTTTGGTGTTCCGCTCCCAGGCGTGCACCTGTACTACGTGGGGGGCGAGGTTTATGCCGAGTGCCTGAGCGACAGCAGCATCTTCGTACAGAGTCGAAACTGCAACTATCAGCACGGCTTCCACGCCACCACCGTCTGCAAGATCCCCAGCGGCTGCAGCCTGAAGATCTTCAACAACCAGCTGTTCGCACAGCTGCTCTCACAGTCCGTCAACCACGGGTTCGAGGTGGTGTATGAGCTCACCAAGATGTGCACCATCAGGATGAGCTTCGTCAAGGTATAGCAGCATATATACACACACACACTGCATAAGGTCCATTTCAACAAAAATGTGATTGATGAAGGTGCTGGGTCACATGACCTGTCCTCTACCAGCATGAGTTGGACCTCGGAAATGAAGGCAAAGCTGTCAACCAGCGCTCAGCAAATGTGGGAAACTCATTTGAGAGCGCAAAGCTGGAGAAACTTATACAATCTAAACAACAAAACATCTTCTGGTTTGTTTACTCCATGATTCCAGATGTTTTGTCATAGTTTGGATCATCTGTATTAATCGACACTGGCATCTCATGAGATTTCTTTCTGTGCCTGTGTCCCCCGTTTCCTTCCACAGTCTAAAAACACGCTGGTCATGGCTTGAGGATAAGAAAAGATCCGTGAGTTTGTTTGATGTGACTCGTGTGATGAACGATCGTCTCCGGTCATGATTGTAAACAACACAATGTTAAAAGATCTATAAATATGAATCCACCATGTAGAGATGTTGAGTGGTACGGTGTGACCAGATACAGTGTTTGCCAGGCCCTACACACACTCACGGTGGTGTTAACGCTCTGTGCTGTCGTTTCAGGGTTGGGGTGCAGAATACCACCGCCAAGATGTCACCAGCACGCCTTGTTGGATCGAGATCCATCTTCACGGACCCCTGCAGTGGCTCGATAAAGTTCTGACCCAGATGGGCTCCCCGCACAACCCCATTTCATCTGTGTCCTAAAACCATAGCTACAGTACACACACACACACACACACACACACACCCACACACACACACTTCCATGCTACCCTGTAATCTGATTGGGGTTCTAAAGAGAAGCTCGAGGTAACAGGGTCGCTCGTAACTCGATGCTCTGTGTTATAAACGTTACTGAAGTGAGAATGTTAGAACATTTTGTGTTTTTATTTGTATCATATTTTGAAATACAGTTATTCCCTCTCAAGTGTGTGTGTGTGTGTTCTCTTAAAAGTGCACAAAGTATAAAACGGGTCGATATTCTGTAGCTGGTTCCCCTGATTGGTTAGACAGTGGATGATCCATAATGTTGTGAGACGCAAGTCTAAACCTACACCAGAACGGAGAAGAATTCAAATCGCCCGTGGTTAATATTTAATGATCATATTTAATGAGCTAAAGCACGAATGGAAACATTCAGACGAGATTCTGACAGAAAGTTTCTTCCAGCACATCAAAATTATTCAATAGCATTTAAAATCATTTCATAAAACCACAAAGCCAATTTCACATAATTGTTTTAAATAATAAATATAAAAGCATTAAACACATTAGAAATGTCAGTTTCAGATAATCCATGATTAAGAGTCGTCATTTGGGAGATAGACAGCATACACCACTCGTCCAGATCGTTCCTCCACCTAAACAAACGTGCAGGTTCGGGTCCACACACAACCGGTTCTGGAGACGCGGGGTTCAGTAACTCTGCTGGTTCTATGTCGGCGTCTGCATGCTGAGCAAACGCTGCTGCTGTTGGAGGAAGCTGATCACATCTGGACTTCTCAGCAGAGACTGAAACACACACCATACTGATGATGTACAACCCAGCAGACACAAGTTTGTACACATAGTTGTAGTTACACAAAGTTTGTAGTTAAAAAGTATTAAACCAGAACACATTTCCATTTTTTTACATTCTACATTTATTGGCATGTTGCTCCAGGAGGAACTACCTGGACTGAACCGGCTCTCAGGGTCCTGAGCACTTGTTAAGTGCTTTGCCTTCAAGCCATCAGACCTGGGTTTAGACCAGGTGATCGTGGAGGCCAGGTCATGTGACCCAGAATCTCTGTCACTCAGGTGCACGTGAACAATGTGGAAAGGGAATTGAATCCAGAACACACACACACACACCCCTACAACCCTCTCCCTCAGTGTGTGTGTGTGATCATGTGTTATAAGTAAACCTGTAATGTAAAGGTTCTCACCAGCCTCTTCTGGTTTAACACCTGCTCGATGAGTGATGGACGGGTGGGACGTTCTCCGACCGCACCGAGTCGCTGCTTCGTTACCGAGACGGGTCTCTCATCCGAACCCTCCTGGAATTACATGTAAAAACAAATCATAATAGAATAAATACAATATAGTGTTTACAAGTTCAGCTCGACCTGCAAGTTTTGAGATTAAAACTCTGTAAACAACATTTCCACTGAATCGCAGACACAAAAACTTTATCGTATCAGTTAATTCTAATATTGTGCAGTCCTACCTCCAACAGTCCAAAAACATGTACCGGTAAGTGAGGTATAAAATTGCAACCATGTGTACTGATGAGACTAATCAATAAAGAAATGATCTGTGTGTGTCAAAAATGTAACCAAAAGTCTCAAATATTGGTGTTAAATGCTAATAAACAAACAGGAACTGGATCTGTGCAGGGCGCCACGGTGCTTTAGTGGTTAGCACTGTCCAGAGAGATCATGGACTTTGTGTGGGTTTCCTCCCACAGTCCAAAAACATGCGGTCAGATTAATTGTAGTCTCTGAACACTGTCCTGTAGATACACAGCCTTGATTGTACATAACGATTTGGATGATGATGACTTAGTGGTTAAGGCGACGACTAGGTTGAAGCCGGTTCAAGCCCCGCCCCCTCCCCTGCCACCAAGTTGCCACCGTTGGGGCTCCTGAGCAAGGCCCTTAACCCTCAATCCCTTAAAGAAGACTGTTCCAGCGTAGTTAAAAAGGGTGCTTGTTAATCGGAAGGTCGCTGGTTCGATTCTGAGAGTCTTAACGGCTCCCCGGGCGCTGTGGCAAGGGCTGCCCACCGCGCTAGACGTGTTTATGAACACTGCTGCCCTCTAGCGTGTGTAAATGTTGGTGCGGCGTAACATTAGAACGTATTATGATGAATTGCTGTCTATTCTCATTACAGATGATCTCGCGTCGCCCCCTGCAGGTCTCTCGATGTAACTACAGTGGAAACTCACGTCCATTTTGCCGGACGCCATGGCCTGGTCGTTCTTCTTTTTCTTGTACTTGTCCTTGTACATCTTGTTGCGGTGTTTCTTGCACATCCAGGGTTTCCTCTGCTTCGCCCCCTGGGCGCTGGTCTCACTGCAGCCGTCGTACACACACCGCTTGGGGGCGCTCTCGTCGCTGGTCTCGGCAGGGCTCGGTGCGCTCTCTCTGGCCTCGGAGGTCTCCAGCGCGTCGCTCTCGTCCTCCTCGTCGTCCATGTACGCGGGGTCTCCGTCCGGCGGGGGGCTGCTCACACTGCCGCCGGTCTCCACACCGACGGATGCGGATACACCGGGGCACTCGGTGTCGCTCATAGTGATTAAAACGGAACTAACGGACCATCATTGATACCAAGCACTTTCTAAATAACATAAATATAGCGGTAATATGTGTTATAACCGCTTATAACAACACTAGTGTGCGTGTATAAACTGGACCCTGACTAACCAACGTCGCTCATTTCGGTTCCTTTTTTTTCAAAATAAAAGTCTTAATTCTGTCTGACGCGTCACAAACAGAACGATTCTATTTCTTAATTAACGAAATTAAAAGATACTAAATTAATTCAGCACCAATCAGAATATTTGAATAACAAGTTTAAGTACCACACAGAGCTTCTAAATGATGAACAAATAGCCCGTTTTGCCAAATAAAACTCATTATTATCATTTCCTGACAGACAAATATCAGAGATGTGTCTTAAATCGCTTTAATGTAGTGTAAGTGCGTTATATTGTGGTGTGTAATGTAAGTGCACTGTAGTGTAGTGTGTAGTATTTGTGCACCATAATGCAGTGTAATGTTAGTGCACTATAATGTAGTGTAGTGTTAGTGCACTGTATTGTGTAGTTAGTGCACTAAATGTAGTGTAGTGTTAGTGCACTGTATTGTGTAGTTAGTGCACTAAATGTAGTGTAGTGTTTGTGCACTGTAGTGTTAGTGCACTATAAAGTAGTGTGTAGTGTAAATGCACTGAGCACTTACTGCTTTGTACACATTTTTACAGGAAAGTGTTGTGCTCAGTCCGAGTATTTTCAGTGTTTTCAGTTCTATTGTGTTTTTCGGACGCACTAAAACTTCCTCCAGGTGTGCGATTTGTGCGTATGCTGTAAATGTGTAACGGCCTAATAAATGCAGATATGACAGATGTAACTATAACTATGTAATATACAATTTGTGTATAATCTGATGTGTATCTGGTTTGGTCCCTGTAAAGATGCTGCTCATGTATTCTGGACCGTGTACATATCATCACTGTCGGGACTCCTGAGGGCCCCGGAAGGTTTTAAGGTTTCTGGCATGTGGATGATCCTGATCTGCACTGGAATACCAGGTTTGATTCAGTCCAGCTTTAATCCCACAGATGAGCCGAGTGTTTGTGTAGCAGATGTGTTTAGATTTCTGGATTTTCATGTCATTACACAGCATTAGCAACATAAAGAGAGCCAGCGGTTTTTTTACCTCTCTTAACTGTAAGTGATTTATGGTTGTAAATGTTGTTGAATTCAGAATAATGAGCAAATACAAATGGAAATAAAAATATCCCTGTAAATAAAAGCTTTTTTATTGTTTTTTTTATTGTTATTTGTTTATCAGGACAGCGACGACACCGTGGACTTCTGCGACGAGTTGCTGCAGATCTCCATGTTGGTGAAGGAGCTCCCGGCCTCGCTGATGCACTCTGGGTAAGACGAGCTGGACGAGATGATGTTCTTCAGTCTGTGCAGGGCGATGAGGAGGAGGCTGAGGAGAAACAGCAGCAGACTGATGAAGATCCAGAGGTAGACGTAGACGCTTTCGGTTCGATTCGGTGCTGAGGCTGCGGCGGCGGATGTGGACATGGACGTCGGGTCGAGCCTCAGATTCGGCCCCTCCACTTGGCCGTCCATCTCAGCAGGCTGTTAGAGTCCTACAGAGGTGTGAGTCGGTACTTTATGCATTAACAGTTAATATATTTGATAAATAATTACATTCTGGACCCTTAGTTTTAGGGCTAAACCCAAAATTAAAAAAAATGCATTTAATACTTTCAATTTAATCATATCTAAATCCATAATCTTATTTATCTTTCTACCACTGCAGAGTTTTAGTTCCTGAAAGAGGAGAGCCAGGTTTTGGTGTAGCTCCATCGATCAGCCAGCAGAGGTCATAATTGCAGCAGCTTTAATAAAACCAGTCCATCTTCAGGATGGAACTCGGCCCAGTGAACGGGTTTAGGTGTGTCAGTGTTTAATTGAAATATCTTTATTGACCAGATGACGCTTGTGTCACACTCCTCATGTGATGTCACAAAGCTCAGCACAGTTTACGTCTTGTTCTTTTGTCCAATGACGAGCATTAGAAGATCATTAGCTGGGATCACGACGCTCTATAGGGGGTTTCATGGTGTAACGTTAGCGCCCATCATGCCTCCAGCCTTTGTCTTATTTGCGCTTCGTTAGTTCATGCGTATCTGTTATTATTGTGTCGGACACTTATGTGTTCCACATTCAGTTTGAAGAGCTTCATAATCGCGCTTAATTACGCTTTCTGTATCCTGGCAACGTGCATAATTATGTGCTCATTAGGTGATGAGTGATTCGGCGGTGCATTAGGAGCCCCCGGGTGATCGTATAGGGTCAGCGTTTCACCGTCTCACACAGAAACCGAGAAGGTCACTGATCGTTTATGAAACGCCACCCATGTGCCGGGGACACGGTATGAATAATAAATGGAAGAGCGTCAGCGAGAAAAATGTCACGACATTCCGGGTGAAGCCAGAAAAACAACCAGTTCAAAACACATTTCTTTTATTTTCTCTTGTTAAAACCAGTTTTATAATAAATATATATAATATCAACTCGACAGAATCGAGAGTTTCTACTGAAGCTCAACACATTCTGAGTCTTTATAAATGAAACATGTGACACAGCAAGAAGTCCGTTTATGTGTATCGTTTGAAACTTGTGTGATTGAATGTCTGCTGTCATGGAAACGACCTCGGAGTTCAAAACATGATGATAAAATGCTCAATAAATAATAAATAAATACAAATATTTTTACTTGTGTGTAGAATAAAGATATTTATTGATTTATTCAGGACACTGAATTTATCACTCTGCTCTCCTGGTCAGGGTCACGGTGGGTCCGTCACAGGGTCCACACACACAAATCCTGGTTTTCATTCCCGAAGCTTTCTGTGGAGTTTGCATGTTCTCCTGTACTGTTTTTTGAGTACCATGCTTTCTAGTCACAGTCCAAAGACATGCATTCAGGTTCATTAAAGACAGTGAAATTGTCGTGTGTGTGTGTGTGTGTGTGTGTGTGTGTGTGTGTGTGTGACCATAAATAAGATTAAGCACTAATAAAACAAGATCATAGATGAATGGTTTAATTGGTCAATCTATCTTGAGGTCTTTGGACTCGTGGAGGAAACCGGAGCACCCAGAGGAAACATGTATCACCCACCGTGTCTCAGACAGGTAGTGCTGACCCCGTCTAACCACCTCAGGCAGTGTGAATGCGATGGTGAGACCCCCGTAGACGAGAAGATCCCTGGATCACTCACCTGTCACTCAGCAGATGTTCCCAGTGCTTTAGTGCAAACGGATCATCCTGATGTCACGGCTCCAGATGTGAGCGCATCACTTCCTGTGTGAAGAACCAAGTACGGTGAGGTGACGGTCCAGGACGTGCTGATGTTAGAGAAGATCCTGATCTACTGATACTCAGTCGCGAGCTGGATCCTGAAGAATTCTTCTCCTCCTACACTACATCATCATCAACACACACACACACATCACACACATCTCTCTCTCTCACATACACACTTATACACACACAAATACCACAAACACAGACTACATCATTACATCTCTTTCTCTCTCTCGTTTTCTCACACACACTCCCACAAATACACACACACTACGTCATCATCACACCTCTCTCACATATGACGCACACCCATGCGCACACACGCACACACTTCATCATCCACATATCTCTCTATCTCTCACTCTTTCTCTCACATACACACGTGCACACACACACACCACATCATCACATCTCCCTCTCTCTCTCACACACACACACTACATAATCACATCTCTCTCTCTCTCTCACACACACACACACACACACTACATCATCACATCTCTCTCTCTCTCTCACACACACTACATAATCACATCTCTCTCTCTCACACACACACACCACATCATCACAGCTCTCTCTCTCTCTCTCTCACACACACACACACTGCATCATCACATTTTTCTCTTACACACACACACACTACATCATCACATCTCTCTCTCTCTCACACACACACACTACATCATCACATCTTGCTCAGTGTGTTTGTGTGTTTCATGACTCGGGTTCGATATGGAGGATTTATTCCTCTGTGTGTAAAAGTGACTCTAAATTCTACAATCTGAAACATTTTTGTGTTGTTTGGTTGATGATGTTCACTGGAGTGGACGCAGAGTTCCAATAATAACTCATGTAATAAAGAATGTAAAGGATCCCGAGTGAGAGAGCAGTGGAGCAGAGATCCCAGCTGATGTAGCAGAACTGACACTGACAGTCTGTGGACTATGTGAGGTGAGACAGGAACTCAGCTGTCTGCTGCTCTTCTGAATCCATCAATCAAGTCAGGACGTGTCAAATTCACTGGAATGGGATTGGTGGGAAAAGTCTGAACAAAACGGAGTCCTCACAGCAGGTCGTGGGTTCGAGCCTCGTGTCTGTCTGGGGGTTTTCTCTGGGTGCTCTGATATCCTCCCACAGTCTAAAGACATGCAGTCAGGGTAATTGTTATTGTCAGGTTAATCATAATTAATCTTATTATTATTATAACAAGATGACTGATATGGGACAAAATGGTGGCTTGGTGGAGTTTGCATGTTCTCCCTATGTGTTTCCTGTGGGAACACTGTCCCCCTCAAAAGACATGCAGTCAGGTTAATTGTAGAAACTGAAATTGTGTCTCTGTCTGTGTGTGTGTGTGTGTGTGTGTGTGTGTGTGTGTGTGTGTGTGTGTGTGTGTGTTCAGGTGTTTAGTGTAAGTGTGCAGTAGGTGTCACACCGTGACCCTAAACAGGATTAAACTAGATGGTGGATGGATTAATTTGACATCAACAATAATAAAATATTTTGTTTGATTAAATAAATAAATAAAAATAACATGTTTTATTACTTATATTAATATTATAACGGGATATATAAACATGTTAATATAACTACAGCAACAACATTAAAATGATGTTATTTTATTATTTATATAATTAATAACATAACAATATGAAAACAATATTAATATTAATAAGAAATAATACAATAATCGTTGATTAGGGTTAAAACAACATTAATTTAAATGCTATTTTTTTTTCTTATATGGTGCAGAAATGATTTAGACTTTATATTAAAAGGTTTTTGTTGTAAGCTGCTGTATCTCCATGGTTACGGAGTTGGATCTGTTCGTTTCCGGTGTTGCGGTCGTCAATTAGGAAAGACACCTGTAATTAATCAGTTATAAATTGCGTGTGCTGATTGGTTGGCGTTTGTGAGGTCAGACAGATAAAGTCACCTGGAGGCCGGTCGAGGGTTCGAACGAGTCCGAGGTTCTGCAGCTCATCAGAAGTTTTGTTTACAGGTTTGTTTACATGGTTGTGTTGGGATTGTTTATGTTGGTTGTATTTTAGGGGATTGTTTTTATCACTGAGCTGCATCATTTGAACTCTTGATTCTCGGTTCTGAAGGTTCTTTTGTGCTTGTAGGTTTGATTCTCTTGGTTTTTGGAAGATGAGTTCCAGTGGGCTGGTTTCATTGAGTCAGGAGAACATGTCCACTCAGGGGAGACTGGATGGTCCTCGTCTGAAGTCTGGATCTGGACCGAGGGTTGTGTTGGGTGTCCTGACCGAGAACGATCATCATAACCGGGTTATTAACCAGGTGAGTTCATGCTGCTCTGCACAGGAATCTGAGGGTTTTGGGTTTGTGTGTGTGTGTGGACTCGCCACATCACACAGGACTCCAGGTTTGATTAGGAATCAAACCTTTTTATTAAGCCACTATCCGACCCTGCCCCCCCCCCCCCTCATTTATTGCAGTTCCCCTATCACTATAATTCTTTTTTTCTTGTAATAAAGGGAGCTCGGTCTAAACCTGGATCACTGCAGAATGTTTCTGCCCTTGAACTTCATGCACCTTCCTGTCAGCCCACTTCCAACATCAGGGACCTGGAGGAGGAACCGGTGTTGGTGGAATTCTCCAGCGAGCAGGCGGCGCTCTCTGTTCATCCTTCAGAGCTTCATGTGTTAAGTGCTGTTAATGACTTGAGCTCTGGTGGGTGGTTTTGTTTTCTGGTTATGCCGGTTTCTGAATCAGGTTTTTAATGAGCGGTGTGACTTCCAGGGTCTGCTTTAGATTCTTCCATGCAGTCCGTGTCCTCTGAGAGTGAGGCGGATGAAGAGCTGATTTACTCTGAGGATATCTTGTCGGTCGCTGAGTATGCAGATGACATTTATCACCACCTGAGGGAAAGTGAGGTGTGTGTGTGTGTATCATAAATCAATATATTTAAACAAATCTTTCCTTGGTTTTTATTGTCTTTTCCGGTCTTTGCAGTTGAGGTACCGGCCCAAACCTAATTACATGAGCAAGCAGCCGGACATCACGAACTGCATGCGGGTCATCCTGGTCGACTGGCTTGTCGAGGTTTCGGAGGAGTACAAGCTCTGTTCTGAGACCATCTACCTGGCTGTAAACTATCTGGACCGTTTCCTGTCCTGCATGTCTGTGCTTCGTGGAAAACTGCAGCTTGTGGGAACTGCTGCACTTTTTCTGGCTGCGTAAGTGAGATTTATTCTAGTAGGTGTTCAGACTGTTGCAGGAATGACATTGCTGTACTTTAAATGCCCTCAGTGCGGTTGCACTGGTGCCTCACAGTGGGGTCTCTTCATAGGTAGGGGTCAACTGTCTGTTCTGTGTGGAATTGCTGGTACATAGATTTCTTCGATATTGTCCTTGTTAAGTTATTTATATAATTTAATCCTAATCGAATGAATCTGGTGTTTTACATGGCGTCTGATTAAACTGTTTCCTCTTTTAGGAAATATGAAGAAATTTACCCTCCAGAGATGGAAGAGTTTGTCTACGTCACGGACGACACTTACACAAAAAAGCAGCTGCTGCGGATGGAGCACATCGTCCTCAAGATTCTGTCGTTTGACCTGACACCACCTACAAGCAACCAGTTTTTGAGGCACTACATCCTGGGAGGGCATGTCTGTGCCAAAACAGCAAATCTTGCCCTGGTCAGTTTATGGTTAAATTCTTCTTCTCTTTCAATACTGTGCATGTCTCATCTGATGCTTGAGCTTGGTGAATGTTCTGGTGTTGTAGTATCTTTCTGAGCTCAGCCTTCTTGAGGTGGATCCATTTCTGCAGTATCTTCCATCAGTGGTTGCTGCTGCTGCATATTGTTTGGCCAATTACACGCTCAACAGTGCATTATGGGTAAGATTACAATGCTAGCACATCCTGCAACTGATTCTTAACTGACAGTGATGTATGTAGGATGTCAACAAGCTTATTGGGGGTTGTACTTTGTTCTCCCCGGGTTGGGTGAAGTTTTTTGGGCTATGGGAACACAAACCCCAGATGCCAGTGAGCGTAATGAGACGTTTCTGATCCTGACTAGCAGGAATATAATGATTATAACACTATGGTATTAAGTGATTTTGTGCTGTTGTGCCTCCCTCTTGCAGTCAGAGTCTCTGTACACCTTGACTGGTTACAGCTTGACTGAAATTGCTCCATGTCTGGTTCAGCTCCATCAGATCCACTTGACTGCTGGGAGTCGCCCTCAACAGGCCATTTGTGAGAAGTACAAGAGCTCGAAGTAAGAACCTTGATCAGTTGTGATGTTAAAACTCTGGCTCTGATTGACCACTAACTTTATGACTTCAGGTATGGCAGCGTGGCCCTAATCAAGCCGGTGGATGTTCTGCCGTTACCCTGACCCTGTAGTGCCCTGACCCTGTAGTGCCCTCTGCCAAAGCCAATGAAGGAACAGCGCTTATCTGTCATTGTAAATATTACTTGTTGTCAACTTCTTTTTAACCCTAGTTTTTAACTTAATGTGATTTTAATCATAACCCTTTTTTTAAATGAAGTTAGGAAATGCCAATAAAATAAGGTGACTTGTTTCTGAGGAGTAACCAGCCTTCAGGCTCTTTACGTCGTGTCTAATGTGTTGTATTTTTTTTTTCCACATCACGAACTCTTATCTGCACTGTAAATAAATGAAACAAGTTACTGCATCTATTGTGTGTGTTTGTTTGTTTGTTTTTTTGAGGGGGGGGGGTCCTCTCCCTCTCCCTCTTTCTCTCTCTCTCTCTCTGCTCGGTGGTTATGTTGATGGCCGACTCTGGATGTTGGTTGTCTTGGTAAATTAACAGCCAGTTTAAAATGATTCTCCCTGATTGTCTTAAGCCAATTAAATCTTGTCAGTGGCCTTAATTTATTAGATACTTGTGAGAACCACATTTTATTTACTACTCGTCCTAAAACCCATCTTGTCCATGCTCTTTAACCAAGTGCTCGAGATATTATTCTTTAGTGGAAAACCTACTTAAATGTCTGTAAAACTCAGTTATAATTCTGGTGTTACTGAACTTAACACTTGAACCAGTGGTGCTCAGGTCTTGTACCCTTGTGTTTCATGGTAAGACTCTGAAGGGTCAAATTATATTATTAGCTTTTTGTTTTTCTGAAAGTAGTTTTGTTAGTGTGATGTAACGTAATTCAGGATCCTGAACTTAGAACTAAATTATTTTTTTTACTCTGCAAAAAGAACTTGTGACTGAATTTTCAAAATCATTCGGCCACTTCATGTGTCTAGTAAAACTTTGGGTGTTTTGCTTTTCTTAAAGGTTTTCTTATTAGTGTTGTGGCCATTTCTATTTTTCTAATACCAAGAAAAGTTTTTGGGTCTTTCGTCATGTTGGTTTGCTTGTTGGTGGTGCAGTGGTTACTATGGTAACCGCGCACTTGAGTATCAGACTGTATATAAGATGGCGGAGTCTGATATAAACCACCACCACCACCACCACGATATATCGCGATTTTACACCGAACTCCAGCATGAGAAAGAAATCCGGTAAATAAATACACGTCTACTGTGTTTATATATATACACACACACACACACACATACACACACACACACACACACACGTGTTATTGTGTGTTTTACAGAGACATGTTAAAGGATTCGGTTTCTCATCTCACAAACACTTTGGCTGATTTACACGAGAGACTGAACAATGTGGATGGAGAAGGTGTGTAAACCAACTTTCATCTTCAGTTTTTTGTGTCCTAGCTAACAAAATTACATTTTAATAACCTTCATAAAGCTCTATTTTGGTTGTGGGGACGTTTTTGTTCAGTTTTCTTAATATTTTTATGAAAAAGTTTAATCAACATTACTTAAAAATGATGTTTTAGAAACGTTGTATTAGAATATTCTAAAAACATTTCAAAGTATTTTACTCACAATGTAATTTTGCTGTGTTTTATTAGAATTTCTTTGATGTTATTAAGTTCTTTTAATACGAAAATATTCAAACGTGAGAAAAACGTTCGTATGATGTTACAGTCTAATAAGAGTATAAATGTTTATAACGTTTATAGAACGTTTAATGTTATTGTAATAAGCTGTTGCTGGACTCCCCTCCCCTCCCCCGGTTTACACTTTAATAGTGTTTATCCATCCACCCATAATCTAGTTTTACCAGTGATTAATCCCACATGAGAGCCACAACGAACACATGAACAGGTCACCAGTCTGTTGCACACACACACATTCACACACACACACACACACACACACACATTCACAAACACTGTCTTTGGACAGTGTAATAAAGTACCTAGAGGAAAGCTCATACACAAAACATCCTTAAAAAGGATCCTCAGCAATTGTTCTTACTTGGAAGATGGTGTAGGGAATAACGCCCCCTTCAGTTCAGTAGTACAACTGGCTTGGTTAAGTGAACATTTACTTGATGATTGTACACAGGCTTTTCGTTAAATTTAAGTTTGATTTGTTTAGTGTTCGCTTGTGTTGATGGACAGTATGTGTGTGTGTGTGTGTGTGTGTGTGTGTGTGTGTAAAGGAAACGAATGGAGAACCAGATACGAGACTCAGCTGGAGCTGAATGTGCAGCTGAAGAAGCAAATCGGATTTGTGCAGGAGAGACTCGAGGGTCTGCAGGGAAATCCGATGGGTACGAGATATGAAATGATCTCAAATCTCGTATCTTAAGCACAAACACCTTAAATATTTGTATTTTTTAGATCGTCTGGCTTCGATTCGCTCGTATGATGAGATGTCAGTGGTAAGTAAATGAAATGTTCTCGTCTGGACTCGTTCATGTGTTCAGTTTGTGTGTTCATGTGTTCTTATGGTACATTTTGTATAATAATATTTCTTTTATTAGGAAACTTTAAGGGACCGACTAAAACTTCTGAGCACGGAAAAGAGAAGCCTTGAGAGTCAAATGCTGGAATGCAGCTTGAGGACCGAGCAGGAAGGAAAGGTCTCTTCTTAAATGTTTTAAAATGAAGAGATTTTAATCCCTAATCTTAAAGTATGAATGGAACCTCTTGTATGATTATTTTATATTTTATGTGTATCAGGCCTACCAAAAAGCCTACGATGAAAGACGATCTTATCTTTCAGAGATAGCCAAGGTACGTCTGACTGGCCGATGCTACACGTAGTCTGATATTGAGTTTATGTGTTGATGTTATAAAATATAAACTCTTTAAATGATACCAGTCATGTTTGTTGTACAGAAGTTGCGCTGCACCCACGGTTCAGTTCTCACGTTTGTACATTTTGAACTGTGCACATTTAGGTTTCTTCTGGTTTGGATTATTCCAGAAAGCAGCATCTTGCACCAAAGGCCAGCCCAGGGAAACGGAGTCCTGAGAAAAGGTGCACGATTGTGATGTCATCTCATGATTTATATTCTGATCCAATGATTGTGTCAGTTCCTAAAACATCTCCGCTGTGTTTTAATAGAACTTCTGGAACAGTGAAAGTAAAGAAAAGTTCCAGTACATCAGCAGTGACTCGACTGCCCAGACTGAAGCGCTGAAGCACTGAGACACATGTGGACGTCACACGAACCCCGAAAATTCAAACATTTATTCTGACTGTTCAGGTGATCGATTCTCTGAACGTGGCTGATTTTATACCAAGAAAATATTTACAAATGTTCATGTTTAATAAAAGGATCTTTTATTTTTTTATGTATCGATATACTGTCTGTCTGTCTGTATGTAGTCTTTAAATAAAAGTGTTTTTATACTGGAATTATGTTTTTTTAATAGTGATTATTACACATTCATTTATCATATTCACTCTCAGCAGGTATTACATCATTGAAAACGGGGTTATATTATGCAGCACATTTTATTACAGTATGTATATATGTATACGTACATTTATATATTTATATATATATATAAGTGTGTGTGTGTGTGTGTGTGTGTGTGTGTGCATACGTGCGTGCGCGCGCGTGTGTCTGTACCGATGCTACGTCACGGAGGAGGAGGAGATGGAGTCGAGCCTCCTCGCGCAGAACTACACGCGCAGGCGTGCACGCGCACGCGCACGCACGCAGTACGGGACACGACTCATCCGTGCGCGCGGACAGGGACGCGCAAAGACGCGTCGTAACGACCCGAGAATCGGCGAGCGGTCTTCGAGGGACTCGGGGGGCCCCCGAACCTCAGGACGCGGTTCTCACCGTGAGTATCGGATCGTTACATCACATGTGCATGAGTTCAATCCCATGCGTACTGCGGGCAGAGCTTCATTTAACCTAGTCTAGCACTAATACTAACGAATACTAACTAATATTTACTAATATTTACTAATATTAACTAATACCTACTAATATTTACTAATATTTACTAATATTTACTCATATTTACTAATATTTACTAATATTTACTAATATTTACTAATTCTAACTAATATTTACTAATATTAAGTAATACTTACTAATATTTACTAATATTTACTCATATTTACTAATATTTACTAATACTAACTAATACTAGTGCGGCAGTTTGAGCAGCTGATGACTTGGTAACGTTTTTAATAAAAGATCTCAGTCAGGTCGTTTTTTTATTAACTTTATGTTGTAAACTTGTTATTGTGTTTTTACTCATAAACTAACACAACTGCACACAAGTAGTCATTCTTGTGCTTTATACATGTATTTAATCCAGGGTAGGTGCACACTATGCAGAACAATATTGCATTTTTCCTTTACAGTGTCAGAAAATATAAATAGAAACATTATTAAAATAAATGAAGAATACAAAACAAAAGTATCCTTACAGAAAAAAAAAACATTTTGCCTCATTGGAAAACCCAGCTATAGGTTTCATAGCTATAGGTGACAGCGCCCTCTGCTGTTTGAAGTGAGTTATTTGAGTTATTGCCTGTTTAATCATTACATGATTCATTGGCTAATCAAGATCATGTGATCACTGGCAACGTAGAGACAGCACGCGGGTCAGTTTACAATTTAGAATATTTATAGACAAATTATTTTACCATTTT
>JAOUQU010176661.1:0-14531 GCA_028566735.1 Ammoglanis amapaensis | reverse complement strand
ACACACACACACACACACACACACACACACACACACACACACACACACACACACTCACACACACACACACACACACATATTCAAATCAAAGATAGCATGTTTTTGGACAGAAGAAATCCAAGTGGACACAAAAAAAGAACATGAACAGGGCTCAGATACTTCATGCTGAGGCAATATCACTACTTGCTGTGCATATTTATATTCATGCTTGCAAACAATATCATTGTTATCAATATCACTAACGATATCATTTAATACCATTTGGACATGCCTATTGTTTTTGAATGACATAATTGAAGTACATAATATATGGTATGGTACAACGGCTAAGTGGGTAGCACTGTCACTTCAGCTAAAAATCCACAGGGGTGGTTTTGGTCTTTTCTGTGCTAAATTAGCATGTTCTCCTCTGCTTTCCTTCCACAATGAAAAACATGGGAGGTGCTCATTAAAAAAGGCTAGAAGATACTCTAACAATTCCCAAACCCTAAGACACATTTTGAGATCTCAGTCTAGTTATTGGTTAGTTATTAAAAATCTGAAATGGACGGGATTAATAGTAATTAAAAGAGCATAAATTAGTTGTTTACTGTGGTGAGTGAAATACTTTTACTAAACTTGAAATATATATTTACAATTCCCAAATCATTGCAACATTTACCGGATGGAAAAACCATCATCTTAATATCTTGTCTTTCTTGTTACAGATGGTCCAGAGATTTCATGTATAAGTATTATTACATTATTAGAAGGTGAACCATTTAATCCCAACTGCACAGTTAAAGGTCACCCACAACCCGAAGTTACATGGTGGAAGGATGACCAGCCTATAGATTTACCACTGAACATATCCAGATATGATGATGGGCAGTACATCCTAGTAGCAAACAACACTAACAATTCCAGTCACACACTGGATGTCATCGTTGATTGTAAGTGGATAACACATAATGGCAAACTTGGTATCAACTGTAAATGAGGTAAAGTGGTAAATAAGGTAAAGTGGAATGACATAATATCTTGTTTTCTCAGATCCACCTTCAGAGATTTCAGAGTTGGAGGACACAACAGTAGATCTTGGAGGAAGTGTAACGCTAAAGTGTACGTCTGATGCCAATCCTCGCCCACATTATGAATGGCACTTTTATGATGCATCTAATGTGATGTATGAGAACTCTGATGGAGTCTCATTCCTGCAAATAAACAGTGTAAATGGACTCAACATTGGCAATTACACATGCATTGCCTCCAACCGTCATGGGAAAAAAGAACACACTGTCAGAGTGACTGTGAAAGGTAATAATTCAAGTATACACATCGGAACCAAAATCTCACTAGAGTACTAGATGTACTAGATGTACAAATAATATTTTGGTGCATGTGTCAGCATATATACATACACAAGCATGGATCAAGTTAAATAATAGAAAAGGGAATACAATATGTAGACAAAGAATGAACAAAAATGACACAAACAGACGTGTGCAATGGAATAAAAAGGTGCAGATGTGCTGTGAATGTTGGGAAAAAAACATCTGCACAGGTGGATGTGGGAACTTGATTTATTAATTATAGTTATGGCCTTTGAAAAGAAGCCATGGAAGTGATAATTGATCTGTGGTTTTAGTTCTATCACTCTTGGTCTCTACTGAGATAAGTCTTTTAAAAAATGAGTGATTTTCTCCCATTTTTCTTCCAATTTGATGTAGTCAACCAATCTTCCGCTGCTGGGGCTATATCACTAATTTGTAGGTGGTGTAAAGAATTGAAAGTAAATTCTGATTAATTATATTTTTATGCAGGTGTAGATGCTGTGTGTCCACTTACAATCATCCCACCGCGTGTAGTGATGGAGCACGGCCAGTCGGTTGATGTGAAGTGTACTGTCACCAGTCATCATTCTGAGTTACACTGGAAATTTTTGGATTTATTTGTTAATAGTACCACCTTGCATATGAGCTCTTTTAAGTTTGTGACTTGGGATGAAAAACCATCATGTTATGGACAATTTATAGGACTTGACAGTTGTCTTAAACATGTGGATGTTACTCTTTACAGTAAGTCTCCATTCTTGGTTGCAACTATTTTACAACCTGTGCCACCTATTTTGTTGTTGTATATCTGTTGTATTTCTACTAATTTGTCATTATTGTTATATTTTCATTTAGAACGTCCAGATAGTGTTTCCATCAGCAATGTTGGTCACACCGGACCGATGATTGAAAACAATATATATGAACTCCAGTGTGACATTCAGAATGTTGCTCCTGTTCGCCTTGTTACTGTGAGCTGGTACAAAAGAGACATTCTGGTGCAAAATCATTCATTCAATG
Source organism: Ammoglanis amapaensis (assembly GCA_028566735.1). Classification (NCBI taxonomy): domain Eukaryota; kingdom Metazoa; phylum Chordata; class Actinopteri; order Siluriformes; family Trichomycteridae; genus Ammoglanis; species Ammoglanis amapaensis. The sequence goes on along the minus strand of JAOUQU010176661.1, from coordinate 12,198 downwards.
ATTCCGACAAAAAACCAATGAACAAATCTGTTAGTCTGACGATCTCAGCGACCAAAGAAGATGATGGAGCTCAATACAGGTGTGAAGCAAAACTAGAATTTGGACTAGATGGACCTCAACCTGCTCCAACATCAGATCATTTCAACTCTACTGTCCATTGTAAGTAATGATTTATATATATATATAAAGTCCTATTGTATATTTTGGGTCGACGGAGAGAAGCTCAAAAGAAAAATACATAAAATGTTGGGCGAGTCATCTATTTTCATAGTTTAAGGGGATGATTATTTTGATGCCCATTTATATTGGCAATAATATATATTGGCAAAAATATATTCCTGCAGATTGTGGCCTAAAAATCCTAGTGTGTAACAAGTTGAGCCATTTATATTGTTAGAAGTATTCATTGTTTTTTATTCAGGAAGTTAAATGAAATTCCGATCTTCTTACATTGTGTTGTCTTCTTTTTTCCCTCGCTACAGACAAACCATCAATACACAAAAATATACTACCAGCAGCTATACCCGTCTTTAATGGCTATCCAGAGTTGCTTGTGTGTAAGGCCGATGGGAATCCAAAACCAACAATTACATGGTTCTTCGGCACTAATAATCGATCTAATCATGAAAACTTAACCATAATAGACAGTGATGGTATCTTCAACTGCACTGCAACTAACACAATCGGTACTGGCTACCGAGAAGTCCGAGTGATTATGAAAGGTAATATTATTGTTCAATATTTTTACTGAGTTAAATTATCATTTTCAGAAATGATCCTTCAGAATTTAGAATTCAGAAATTTAGAATGGAGTGTTAAAAAAGTCAAAGCCAATCTTTTAGTCTATTCACACAGCTTTTAAATCAGATTTCCACCTGTTGCACTGTAGTTATAAATAAATGTTATTAACCAGATGCGATTATTAATTATTGACCGTGTTATTGAGGTGAATAGTGGTAATGAACATATAATTAGATATTAATAGCTATAGATGCTCAGACGCTATAGATCAGACAGTTTTGTCCAAGATGACTTATGAATATCATTGAATTCTAAGGATTTAGCACTTTTCTCAAATAATAGTAACATGGTGATGCTTGATAGAAAAAAGCAACGACTGTCATTTATAGCCCTGTGACATGTCACACTTCTTGCTTGAAGAGCCCATTCTCTCCATGAAAGAGAATTAGCATGTATAACATGTATGGGTAAAGATGATTCTTTTAATGGACTATGAAGTTAAAATGCTGAAGTGGTCATAATAATGTGATTTTAGAGTGTAGTTTTCTGATGTGTTTAAAAAAGTCTTGAATTAGGTGTGCTAGATTAAACTGGGTAGATCTATTGAGCAATAATACAGCATCATTACTGCTTCACTACAACTCTTCTGCTACATAACTGTCTCTTCCTGGCCTGCTCTTTAAATTTGTTACATCATGTGTATTCCATGCTCATAAATGACCATACATGCTTCCTCAAGTCTACTTGTGGTTTTCTTGAACCTTTTTTTATCTATCAGCTTTGCCAAAAATGATACACTTGCCAAACGTTATGCTAGAAATACAGATTTAAGAATTAGGGATGTACCAATGCTTTTTTAATTCAAAGGACTATGCCTCTGGGCTGTTATCACAAGATTTGGTTCTGTTTATGAACCTACAGGGACATTAGAGGACATTTATTTGTGTTTTTGTTGGGTGTCCCATGTTGGGAATGTCACAACTTCACACAGAAAAAAACCATTTATACACCATAAGTATCTGGGCTAAATTGTTATTGACAGTTTGTTATAATATACTTTAGATTGAGTACAGTAACATAATTCATACATAACTAAATGAACAAAGTGAACAAAATGAATAGAATAGAATTTTTGAAAGCACATTTTATTCTCCATTGCCATGAAATGCATTTTTCTTTGTACAAATCTGATCTGACATCAATGTTTTTGAAGTTTGGAAATTGTGGCAGATGTCATGTTTGCTTACATGTTGTATATTTTCCAAAAGCAAAACTGAAAGGGAACAAATGATTTATGAAGAAAAGGGCAAAAGATTGCAAGCAAAATAATCAAATTACTATTGTTTTTGTACATTGCTTGTCCCTTAAGCAATTCATTGTAATGCATTTTCCCAGCACTAGGTCATTTTAATGGTAACCACTGCTTGTAACCACTGATGCACCACAGCTTTCACATCATCATTACGTAAAAACCATCTTCCCCTTTTCCATATCCAAAATCATGTGGTGGTAAATCCGGACTCTAGTTTTTTTTTTTTACACACTATTACTTTTTCAAACGGAAAAATACACTTGCAGAATCTTTTTAATATCTATCCTAGATTAATGTGTTGATGTTACTCAGTCGTGGCATCTACAACCATCTAGGCATCTAACGCTTTCAGGGAACTTTTTCATGTGACAATTTAAATAGGAATTTATTTGTGTTGGTTTAATTCACACAGTTCATGAAATCACTTAACGTGTATACTGGGTAAAATCTGGCTCTCCAGATCTATCATTTTATTTGTGTTGCTCACTTTCCAGACCTTTCACACAATAGTCGCTCTGCCTCATTTCGAATGCAAGTAAAAAAAAAAATATTTGTGACAAGGATGTTCAGTTGTTGTTTGGACGATTGCACAGATGCACATCAAATATGTTTTAAAAGACTTGTGCTTATGCAGCACATTCAGTAATCATTTATACAGAGAGTGACATTGTGGTGCAATTTGAACTAGTGGTCTGCAAGCTTGACAAGGTTAACGGGTAAATAGTAATCTAACTTTCTGACAGTAAGTTATATTTCAGTATGATCTGGCCTTTTGTTTCACTTTTGGTTGTGCCAGCTCCACCCTCCTTGCTACAGGCTTCTGCATGCTGTTTAATGCCATTTATCTCCATGTGTTCAGATAAGAGTCAGAATCATGTTTACTGACCAAGTTTGTGAGTACACATCCAGCTGATGGTGACTCTTTAGTACAATCTGGGTAAACAAACAAATTACAATCTGAAAATCAACAATATACAATAACATAAGTGACACTGTTTTGTTTAGATCAAAATGAGATGCATTTACGATAGAAGACACATCAGCAGATCACTTTTTATATAAAGAAAACCCCATTATGCCTGACCTAATACCAATCCCATGTTTAGGCCAGTACTTATAAGATTGATGCATCCCAAATCACAATTCATTACTTGATTGTTTGCTGATACTGCTTATTAATGTTTCCCTTTTCTTCCACTGCTTTATTTTCACCCAGGATTATTTTACTAAACATTTCACTTCAAACGAATTAATCATGTGGATATTGAGGCCAGTGTTTAAATGTCCAGTGTCTTCTAACAGTTTAGATGCTTTTAAGGACAAAGTTCTTTCATTCTGGTTCTTACTGGTCCTCTTAAGTTAAACCTCCAGAAGCCAACACTATTTTTACATGTTCATTGTGCCTTAAAATCAAATTTTGTGGTAAATATTTATTTGTATGTTTTGTACATAGGACAAGTTTGAATAATATTTTTTGTATGTTTATGTCCTTCATAATTCATAATTGAGTAATGAATTACGTTTTGACTGAAAACTTGTTTAGATGCTTTATTAATGTTTCCCTTTCCCCCCACCGGCTTTATTTTCACTCGTGATGATTTTTACTACACAATAAAATAATAATAATAATAAAGTGTCCAAATCAAACTGTTGGCTTATATTAGACAAACAATATCCAAACTATCTCTAACCTAAATTGAGATTTTTTTTGCTGTTTGTTTTTTTGGGTTTGGTTCCTGATACAGAGGACTACCTGCCAGTGATCGCAGGTATTGTTGCTTTTGTGGTGGTGGTCATCTCTGTCTTCTTCATCTGCATCTACTCCATCTACTACAAAAACATGAAGATGGGTCGCTACAACCTGCACGACGCCAAGCCTAATGCCGAAAATGGCAATGTGGCGGAGAACGGCAAGGACAACTCACTTCCTATGAAGAAAATTCCAATGAAGCACATGTAGGATTATTTTACTCAACGCCTTTCTTTCACTGGATCGCTTTGCTTTGAGACCTGATTGGATTTAATTTAGTTGTTAATTTTCCAAGACTTTTTTTTATCATCAGCCAAACATAAAAAAATGCTGTTTTTATATTTAATTTATAAACTTTTTCGTTCGTATATGTTTTGGTGCCATATCACTGGAGCTCAGTTTAATAAAGTGGACACTTGCTTTCAGCGTCAACAAACTACTCTTGGTGTTTTTGCTACTTGCACTTATAAGCTTCAAGTTAAAGTTTTAGCATTTGCTTCCAGCTGCAAACATCACAACGGGTGTTTGGATGTTGGATGCTCAGTCCTAGAAGCATTTACAGTGAGAACTTGAAAATGAAATACTACTGTGGATAGTGAGGCTTTTATCTAGAAGTCCAGTGTCTTCTAACTGGTGGGATGCTTTTAAAGACAAAGGCCTTCTATTTGGTTCTTACTGGTGCTCCTAGGTTGAACCACCAGATGTCAACACTGAACTTTTTGTACATGTTTATTGTGCCTTAAAATCTAACTCAGTGGTAAATATTTATTTATATGTTTTGTACATTTGACAAGTTTGAACGATACCTTTTGTATGTTTATGTCCTTTAAACATTCATAATTCATTGGGTTTTGTCAGAAACCTAGTAAGTTGTCTTCCTGCCTTACAATGGCAGCTGCCATAGAAGAAATGGATGTCACTTAGCAGTATGCCAAGCAAACCAATGGGATGGGTGGCACAACACTAGCATGTTTAATAACATCTACTTCTGTGTAGTGAAAAGAATTAAACTGCCACTGACAGGCATACAAAAACACATATACTTTTATACAGATTCAAGACCAATGATATTTATTTACGTTCAAAACAACTCCATTCATTGCCGGGGCCAAGTACTGACTGTTTTTTTAGGCAAATTGGATGCTGGAATTGCCAAGTTAAGTTGCTATGAAGCCTTCTTTTTTACTTACTCTGTTAAAATACCATTTTGAGTTAAAGATACCCTAGGAATCCAAGCCCAGGATCTTCTATAGAAGGAGGTTAAATGCTATTGGTGTAAAGAGAGCACATGGTTTTTGAACATATGGTCTATTTTCCTCCAGAACTGTAAATATTAAACAGATAAATGTATTTAATGTAAATAAATTCATGAATTCATGAATAAATTGTAAAGGTCTACACGTGTAATTTGTTTGCAAATGTGTGTCTGTCAGTGATATTTGAACCAGACACAGGGGGAGATGTCAGCCAGCATGTCAGCTAATTGTGTCACTTCAGCGCATTGATTTTATTGGCCTGAAGCCAACTGTGTCATGGCAGATGATCACTATCTCATTTATGTGTCTAAATAATTTGCCTTATAAGTTTGATGTCTTATTAGAATCCTCTTTTTTTAGACAGTCCCGTCGTGTGCACCTATTCCATTTCTACCACAGCGTCTAAAGCAGGTCCAGTACGAACTAAAGCAAACCATTCCAGCTAAAGAACCGTGAACCTTGTTGTGCTTGCAGGCTTATTTAAATGTGTGCACTGTGTTTGAAAAAAATGTGCGATTACATGCACTATAAAACTGTATACATGGTACCATGTGACTCAAAATGAAGTTACATTCATGTGTGTTGGGATTAAATCATCCGATCATCCACAGTAGCCTTTTTATTGGTTAGTGCATGATGTTTGTATGTCCTCCGGCCATACAGCCATCTGTCAGGTTCTGTTTTGAAGATATAATATAACATTTTACACTATATTAATGTCTTTATAACTGATCACACAAGATGATGTTACGATGTTATGATCACCAGGTTAAATCATGAGCAACCAACTAGTGGAGCACGAACAGCGTACAATGTACAAGCTAAGAACTTAAAACTAAGAAAATTATCACCACAAGGACACATTGATGTGATATTTCATTGTTTAATGACGTGTGCACAGTAAACACTCAGTAACTACGTAAAGTGACAAAGAGGTTTAAAGTATAAAAAGTAATACAGGGATTGAACAAACTGGTGCGGGGCTCATTGATGCACATGGGCAGTGATGGATGCCCAGTGAGATCTGGTCCAACAAAAGCGCTATTGTAAATGAATGCTGGTTCTGATAGGTGTCATAATACATCAAGAAAAACATTGGAGAGAAAAATAAAGTGGATTCACAGTAGGATTCTCTAGTGCTATGTCAATGCAGAGAAGGAAGCACATTCCTGTGATTTCAAGTGAATCTCAAATAGACTGGCCACTGGCTTTCCATTGCTTTTAGAGAATCTTTATATATCTGCTTTTATATAGTGCTGAATTTACTAATAAACGGGCTAAAATTTATGACTGATGTTAAATCCTGCATTATGTATTACTGTAACTAAAGTGTAACTGAAATGTAATTGGGAACTGAACAGTTCCACTTTTATACACATTGCTGATGTGAGTGGAGACCGGATCTCTATTTTATTTTTTGTTGATTTATTAAATGTGGGTCCATAAGTGTGGTCGCACCCCATTACTTACTGTAAACAGGTTAAGGAAGTGTGACTATAAACCGTTTCCTGTCAATCCTTTATTTTTTTGTGTTTTATGTTCTGCGCATTGTTGATTGTTATCATACATTTGTGGAATTTCCTCTGCACAAGCTAAAGTGCATTACTATTTTTGTAAATGCTAAACACAAACTTTGAACTTTTTCTATATGAGAACAAAATCAATGCTCATTTTATTCTTTTATTTTTATTTTTGACTGAGAAAGAAGGAATTTTAGATGTCTTTCCCCTATTAAGTATTAATACTGAAACCATCAGGTATGTGCTGACATAAATGAATCAAGAGTCTCAGTGGCGATTCTAGTCTTGCCTGGCTGATCTCATATACTTCACACTTCAGTGCATCTTGGGAATATTTTTTCCAAGGTAAACGATGCACATTAGTTTAGCTGCCCACTTAATCTTGGGGGAAACAGGAGTTTCACTTTCAATTAACAGTTTACTTTATGTTTAGCCAGCATAGGCACTTTGGACTGAGGCTATTCCGGCCATATAAATCTTTTGCGATTAATTGACTTAAATTATTTTCCTTTTGTTGGTAAGTGCATGACATCTTAATTTTCACCCAGCATCATGTTGGAATTTTCTGGATTGTTCCTCTTTTAATAATTCTCAGTATGAGTTGCTTTGGAGATACAACCCACATATTGGATCATACAAAAACTTGTGCACCCACCATGGGCAGCACAAATGGCTATTAAAGTCCAAAAGTCCCTGCCTGTTTCAAAAGACTATGCCAAAACACATTTGTCGTACTTGGATGCTATTAGGGCCATTGGTTCCCAAATAATTAACAAACCCTGTTCAACAATTTTTTGGAGTGCACTGCTGACAATCATTTCATTTATATGATTTTAATTCATATATTGACAATATAATGTATTAGTTTTAAATGTTTATTAGTTATTTTAGTCTGTGTAATGAGTTAATAAATATGGCTTAAACAGGCTTTAAAATCATTGCAGTCAAGTTTTTTTGCATTATGTCACATCTGTCTAAATGGCCTAAATGTGGTAGCATTAATATGTACCTTAAAATGACTGAATCTAAAATAATAGTATTAAGTTTAGTAATTTAGTAATAATAGTATTAAAAATTAATAGTAATAAGTGTTTATTTTCAAACCTGTTAGCAATTAGTGTCACTTAAACCCATAAACACACACAGAAAGGTTCCCACATCCTTTTGACCAAACGTGTATTCGGTTTTATAGGTTGAACTCTGAATAAAAGAGCACAAGTAAAAGAAATGTTTAAAAGAAAATAGTGATACAATCAATAATCTGTGGGTTCCAAAAACTGACGTGATGTAGCTAAGACCCTTTTCTGCTCTATCATGACTGCCCCTGTAAATAAATCAAGGTTTATAAAGATATGGTTAGATAAAATTAATAAGAAGTTTTTTTTTCCACACAGTGCAGACGACAACACCACTGAACAGTTTTGGCATGAATCACAGACATCCTGTGGAAAGATTTTGAATGCATGTCAGTGCATTGGTTTGGAGTACAATGTCTAATCAGTTCCTGGACCAGTGTCCACATACTTTTGATGCCATAACGTACTTGTCCCTTCCAAGCTTATTTAAACTTGGCGCAACAGCATATTCTATTTACCCGTGCTACATTTCCAAGATGGCATTCATATCACAGCTTACATGACTTTACTTCAGGTGTTTCTGTCTCTTTACATGACAGTAGATAGATTGATTACTCTGAGAGAACTATTTTTATGAGTTTTTATCTTTTTATTTATTTGTTTTGTTTTGGGATGGACGAAATTTCATGTACGGCAATTAAAATTACGGATTTACGTTAAAACATCTATTTTATTTAAAGAAGAAAACAAAGTTTATTAAACAAAGTTAATTCATTATGACCTATCGTCTCTAGGCTAGAAAGTGCAGTCAAAGTATCACAAGGTCATTGCATTGCTGGTGTTTCATGTTTTGTCTGGTGAACTTCTATTATTATTAAACAACCACTTTTATCCCAGGCCTCCAAAACCTGCCAAAAACAGTTGGGACAGTAAAGCATTCACAGATTTTTAGATGTTAGCAATTTCTTCTCACCACACACAATCCACAATATAGACACAATATAAGTGTAGAAGTGTTATAGATATTTATTTTCTCAGTTTTCATGCAAACACGTGTTAAGCTTTTGTCGAAACTGTCTTTGTAGAGTGAGAAATATACAAATGCCTTCCCGTATATCTTTAGCAACCACAATAATTTTCTCACATATTATATCACTTTTCCTATCTTATAAAAGAATCAAAGCTTCGGACAGATACTGTTTTTTAACCGAAAAATAAATACAATCACCTGTTGAGATCATCTGTATGAAGTCACATTAAAGCTACTGCAGTAAATCAGAGTCAGAGGACAAAATCATTCCATGAAAGCTCGTGGTAGTCAGGTGGTATATCATGCTAGCTCATCACCATCGAATATTTATTGATTAGCTGGTTGTCTTGGTCTCTAACTAGGATTCAGTGGTTGAATAAAAGTAACCAAAATTAATCTTTTCTATATGATGTGCTTCTTTTTTTAGATGCCAAGTGTCCGCTTGAGCTCAGGCCTCCTGAAGTGATGGTGGAGTATGGAGCTTCAATTTCGGCAGACTGTTTCAGTTTTGCCACTAATCGGAGAATAGCCTGGATGGCACCACTGGGAGACGTATCAATGACTGCAAGTAATCAACTCATTACATGGTCAGTGAAGAATCTCCTTCATTGGGACATAAAGCCATTTTGCACTATTATCCCGATGCAAAGGATGTGCTCTCTTTTCCTCCAAGTTACTGTTTACAGTAAGTTGTTCTTGATTAGTAGTTTATTAGTGGATAAAACATTGTGATTAGATAACATGAATAAAAAATGGAAGCATGGTGGTTAATTTGGAAACACAATTATCTTACACACGTGTGTAACCAGAATGAGCAGTGTTGACAAAATATCTTCCTAGAAACTCCAGACAGAGTGTCCATTAGCACTGTGGGTCACACGGGCCCGATGATCGAAGGGAGGGAGTACGAACTCCAGTGTGACATCCAGAACGTGGCTCCTGTTCATCTCCTCACCGTGAACTGGTACAAAGGTCAACATATTGTGGCAAAGACATCATTCTCTGACTCCACCAAGACTCCAGTGAACCAGTCTACCATATTCCACATTACTGTGAGCAGAGCCCACGATGGAGCTCAGTACAGATGTGAAGCTGAGTTACAAGTGAGCAAGAAGAGACCTGGAGCTCAGTCTACCTCTAAAGTGTCATCGCAGGTTCTTGGACTTAGTGTACATTGTACGTTTTTCTATTGTACCTATGCTTTACGATTTTTGAGTTTGTGCCCATTTCGTAAAGCATACTCTGTTTACCTCAGACAGCCCACTGGTATCCAGTCTCGTCGAGGTTGTTAATGAGATGGCTGAAGACGACACACTGAACTGCACAGTAACTGCGAATCCTCCTCCGCGGTATGTGTGGCATAATCTGGAGAAGGAATTAAATGTAGAAGTACCTGTCCTTGTCGTATCGTCTCTGAGTTCAGGGAACTACACCTGCACGGCCACAAACAGGCTCGGTAGTGTCAGCAAGCTCTTCATAGTTCAAACCAAACCCAAAAGTAAGTATTGTATTCATTTTAACATGCCCCCCACACACACACGCACACACGCTCTTATAAGCGGGTCCCTGGTTGTATTTAGCAAAAATTGTTGGACGGTCTGATGGATTCATTCTATATACATTATTTGTTATAGAAACAATAAGTTAAGTAACATACAAACAATCCAGCAGGAAGCTTCCACGTGTCACTGTATTTATTTCACTTGCACGTTTTTGGACTAGGGGAGGAAACCGATGCACCACTCCACAAAAAACGACTCAGACTTTTCATTTACAATACCTTACATTTTCTAGCATTTAGCCTTCATTGGAAAAAAACCGAGTAAACAAATCACATTCTACAGTCTGAGCAAACTAGCAGCAGTGAGGTTTGAACCAGCACTCTTTGGTTTACTAATCATTGTTTTCAACCATTAGGCTACAGCTTGCCCAACGTTGGCATGTTCAGCATTTAGTAGACATCTTTATCCAAAGCGACAAAAACTGACAACAGCGGTCCAACCGTGAGAACTTGTTGGTAATGAGGCCTGAACTTACGACCTTCTGGTCTCTAGTCTAAAACACAAACCAACTTCATTTTCAAAATGTTTATATAGAATAGCCACTGCAGTAAAATGTGGGTGCTGCAGCTTGTGCATTAGAAAAATCCAGCACGTACATGCAACACAAGCTACAACACCCACATTGTCTGACTCACTGCTTGTTTTCCAAGTTATTTTTCCCACTTGTGACTTGCGCTTCACTTGTATTTTTAGCCACATATTATAATCATGTGAATGTTAGCTAATAGCAGAATTTGGACAAAAAGAGGTCAAATTTCTGTTTTAGATTTTCTTCTAGCAGCTTTTTGGTTTCTTTGTGCTAGAGGACTGAGCTGTATGCCATAAATTAATGTTCATTTCTGCCCAGTCCTAAAACAGTACAGATAAAATACTGATTGTTATTAATACAACACTTTTTTTCGATAGGTGGAAAACGCACAATTTTCTGGGCTGTGGTTGGACCGTTCGTTGGTCTGGCGCTGGTGATGATCGTTGGCTACGCATTCAGAAAGAGGACTGAAAAGAACTGAGCCATATGAAGCCATGCCAAACATTTTGAACAAAACTGTGAGTGTACATACAGGACGATCACCTGTTCTCAAACAGATCAACTATGTTTACTTCTTCAGAGACAATCAACTGAATCAGACCTTTGGGAATCAGCGCCGCTGTTCCATGTATTTTTTTTATGTTTCTAACATTGGTACATCAATGTCAGATCTATGTCAGATCTGGAGCTCCGAGTTTTCTACTGTGAATATTTGAATGTGCCTTAGCAGGCCAGATAAACGGCAGCACGTGACAATATTCTGTCTTAAATTCTTTATCTTATTTATCTCATACAGAAGTTGTTTTATTTATTAAACATACTTATTATCTGTGATGTTATTTGTGAAGCCTGGTTGTAAACTGGTTTATTAAGTGGGCATGGTAGAGTCAGTGGTTGATCTGTGAGTTGGGGGTTTAGCTTTCAGCTTTTGTCAGCTGCTACAGGTGGACCACTAAAAAGAAACTTGACTTCATTTTACTATATTATCTTTAAACTATATGTTGTTTTGATTCAAAGCTCCTGCCAAATGCTGAAAGATACAAAATTATTCTTCAACATGAAAAACATGACCAACAACATTTTTGGCTGAATTGAATTATATATAAATAGTCTTTGATTGTATCATGTCCTACAAAGCAGAAATTTTTGGTTTTGAGTTTTATCTTTTTATTTCATCCCAAATTTAGGGCAGTATTTCCTCTACTGGGGACCCCTAGTTGTGCCTAAGAAAGGGGTGACAATGAATGTCTATGCCATCCATGAAGAGATCCCTTCATATATGCACCCACATATTAGGTGGCGGCACGGTGGCTGAGTGGTTAGCACTGTCGCCTCACAGCAAGACGTCCCGGGTTCGATCCCCGGGTCGGGCTGGGGACTTTCTGTGCGGAAGTTTGCATGTTCTCCCCGTGTCAGCGTGGG
>JAOUQU010176552.1:0-14533 GCA_028566735.1 Ammoglanis amapaensis | reverse complement strand
ACACACACACACACACACACACACACACAAAACATACACACACAATAAGCACACAACCTACACACATACATTCAAAATACACACATACACACACACACACACTCACACAAGCCACCCGCTCTCTCCTGACGGACTCATCAATAGATCAAATCTTAATTAATGAACCACAAACTGACCCGTCCATCAAATTAGAGGAGGAAACACAGACGCCGGTTCCAACGATCACTTCAAAGCTGAATTACAGGAAACTGTAATTTATCTATATTTATATAGAAAATCTATATTCATAAATATAAACATATAAAAAGTCGAGTCGAGTCACCCATATATGGCCATATACATTTCCGATGTTCTCCCACAGTCCAAAAACATTTAGTGTGGTGAAGTGGAGAAGCTAAAAGTTCCCTGAGTGTGTTACATCGAACAGCTACACAGAGAAAAAGTACAAATTCCCACAATCCTCCCCCCAAAAACTGGACCTGAGGGCTGAATAAGAGATCAAGCTCATGGTCATTCATGGGAATTTATCCCTAAAAACTGCCCCCCTAACTACACACACACACACACACACACACACACAAAAATACACATCGTCCCCCTCTGTGTTTCATGCATGGAAATGAGGACTCACCTCAAGTGCCCCACACTCGGGGGGGGGGTTCATATTCATGAGCACACAGAAATTATTCGAGTTTATCTGAGAGAAGTTTAAACGGTGCCTGGGGGAGGGACGGGGCGGGGAAGAGGGGCTCTGGGGGTTAATAATCCTGAATGAAAAACTTCCACTGCATCAGAGACAGGAAACTGACGGTGGGGTTGTAACTATGTTACCTGTGATCTGTCACCTGGGGTGTCACTCCCCATAGTCGTGTTACTAATGTTCACCTGTCCACTAGTGAATCACATACACCGCAGGAGTACTGGTTATGATTTTATATAACTATAAATATTACTTTCCGCATGTACCATGGCTGATCTCAGATGAATCAACAATCCGGATCAGAGATTTAACAAAAGCCGGTCCCCTCGGTGGTTTTGTGGCCCTGACCGGGTCACCAGCGCAACAGGAGCTGGAACATGTGGGTTTTAGATGGAGTACAGCTTATTTACTAGATGTGATTAGATCCCATGTGTTGCATTGGAACCCATCGTTACTTAGGCTGTTCCATCTCTTAATTAGCCACCCTTACTGTAAATGAGCCCTAAGCCAGAATTAGCCCGAGCTGAGGAGGATGCATATCAATAGACGTCCCGGTGAGCGGCCATAAAGTCTTTAACCTCTTTAACAGGACTTTATCCTCATCGTTAACGCTGCAGGATTAACTAACAGTCAGGATTCATCACACTGCAACTCACACACACACACACACACACACACACACACACACACACACACACACACACACACACAACCCCAGTTCCAAAAATTCTCAATTCAGTACAAACGATTATTTTATTAAAATTCAAAAACTTGAAACACTAATTTTTATTAAGTTGAGACGGTAACAGTTTGTTTATGATGTCATGACCTGATATGACTGATGTATGAATGGGATGAAATAAATCAACAATATTTATATATTTGTGTGTGTGTGTGTGTGTGTGTAGCCAGAATCTGGCTGCAGATGTGAACCGAACCGTGTGTTGTCTTTATTTAAACGCCGTCCACGAATTTGTTTGGCTTTTCGTTTCCCCATTTATTCCGAAAGCCCCATTGTGAGGCGCACGTGCCCCCAAATCCGCCTTCTTCCCTCTTTCACCCCCCACACAAACTCACACACTTCGGGCTCCTTTCACTCAGAGAATCAGAAGTGTGTTTGGCCACAAAGAGACACAATTAGCAGAAGCGACGGAACCCTGAGCACAAAGCCTTTGGACTTTTATACGGCACTTTAAAAAGCAGCGTGGCACGACTGAACCCGTACTCCCCCCTCAGACGCCGGGTCTATTGTGATGGCGTGATGGAGGACACACTTCACCTCAGTGTAAAAGAGTTAAACTGTCGGCCGAGTGGAAGCTGAAGAACCTCCATCAATGATGCTACCAATCTGAAAACAGAGTCACATTTAGTGAGGATATAAATAAGAGCCGGAACACAATCAGAGCCCCACAAATCCAAAATATTTATTTAGTTATTTATTTAATAAAAATAAGGCGGTGGAACCTGTTGGAGTGTTTAATTCGGAAGAAAGACGGGCGGTTAATCGCCGGCAAAGGAATCCAACACGAGGAAGAGGAGGAATCCCCATGTGGGCTTTTCACAGGGTCAATCTGTGACCTCTGATGTGATCAATACACCCATCACACACACACACACACACACACACACACACACACACACACAATAATTGCATTGTTGTGCGTTGATCAGTAAATACAGCTTTATACACTTCACCCGTCTCGGGGTCACCGATTAACACGCCCAACTCTATTAACCTGTTATAACTTGAGTTATAATACCTCAATACACTTGTCATGCTACGAAGGTTCTGGGTTCGATCCCCATGTGAGACGGTCCGAGTCCTTTCTGTGTGGAATCCACTAGTCCGGGTGCTACGATTGACTACAACAGTCCAGAAACATGCATTCGGGGTTAATGTCAGACTACGGTGTACAAACCAAGGACAGAACCGGATAAATAGGGAGGGTGTTGTGTCAGGAAGGGCATCCGGCTTAAACACTATATGATGATATACTGCCCTGCTTGACACAATCCTCCCTATTTATCCAGACTTGGGTCCACAACTACAGTGCACTCCAGCCCCCCCCCCCTCATCTCTGAAGGACAGTGTGTACTGTACTCGAACCAGAGGCCCCGAGGGACAAGGGACCGAACCCACTCATGATTAGTTGGAAGCTTTAAAGCTCATTCGGATCAATAAGTGATCATTAGCTGAGCCGCACTGCTGTTGTACAGTGGTGTAAAGCATCACTGCTATAACCCCGCCTCCCCGAGCAGCCACGCCCAGCACACTGCACCCTTAAAGCACCCTTCAAATCGGTTATACACCCACTGTTGGACCCTTGAGCAAGACTCTTTCTACTAACTGCTTGCTCACCCTGCGCTTTGTCTAGGCAAATACACTAAACACCTGAACAGGACAATTTCAGTATCTCCAATTAACCTGACTGCATGTCTTTGGAGGGTGGTACAGTGATTAGCACTATTACCTCATCGTAAGAAGTCCCGGGTTCGATTACTGGGTAAGGTGATCCAGGGCTTTCTGTGTGTGTGTTTCGGGACCCTGCAACAGCCTGGCGACCTATCCAGGTGTTAAGTGTATTCGCTCAGTGTGTGTTACCCAACGTTACCTTTAATCGGATCCTGCGCTCTGCGCACCGATGCATGATGGGAAGGAGTCACGCCCACCGAGAGTGTCCAGATCAACAACAGCTACAATTAGTGCTCTGCTTCATTAGGACTGTTTTTGAGGTCAGTGTCAGTGAGGGGTCACTTAATAAGGTCACTGGGGTATACGGTGCGAGAGCCGGCAGCCTAGGGTTCACACACTAACACCGGGCGGTAATGGGAACGGTCAGCTCACCTGGGGAACTCATTAACACACCTTCTGCAGGGCGATACCTTAATTACGGCTTAGCAGATCGAAACTCAGACCATCAAGGACGCTAATTGTTTTGATCTGAACGTTAGCAGGATGTCATGTGACTTCCTTCAGAGATCTAGACGGATCTAGGGTTACTCAGGGTTGTGTTGGGACATTCACTGGACGAATACACTAAACACTTGAACGGGTCACTAGTCAGTTGCAGGGGACAGACAGACAGACACACACACACACACACACACAGGACAATTTCAGTATCTCCAATTAACCTGACTGCATCTCTTTGGACTGTAAGAGTCTCGGAGTCAGCCCGTGTTGCTGTGACAACAGCTTTGCATGTTGGTACGTTCTCTCCATCAGCTTCATGAGGAAGCACCTGGAACGGTTCTCCAACAGTCCTGACGAGGTTCCTCAGAGGTGCGGAGCTCCGAGGTCCAACACATCCTGGATCATGTCACCTGGGTTCAGGTGATGATGGAGGATCAGGAACCTCCATCAATTCTCACTCCTGGTCTGATGGTCTGAGAACAACGTAGAAGAGGAAACAGATCCAGAATCGTGTGTGTGTGTGTGTGTACAGACTTTTGACCTCTACAGCACTTTTGATAAAGAGCTGCAACCCTTAATGAGCTTAATTAATGAAACAATTCTTCACTGGAAGACGAGTAACTTTTTCCCATCGTCTATAAATCGAGGCCGCATGAGGCGAACCGAATGAGGTCATCGCTCTCCGCCATGTTGTCGCTCGATATGGAAATCGGCGATTGTAATTATCGGTGATTATCTGCCCTCATTAGGCAGAGCTGCATCATTTCCTAACCAACACACCCTCTGTGTGTATGTGTGTGTGTTTCCTCCGGGGGCTCCAGTTTCCACAGTCCAATAGCATTCGAAGAACCGAAACGATCCACGAGTTTGTTTGATATAAACTTGTGTTCTAGCCATGGTCAAGGCTTGTGATCAGAAGGTTGCCGGTTCAATCCTCACTGTTGAAGTGACCGTGAGCAAGTCACTTGGCTAACGAGACCGGCCACGTGTGCTCACTGCTGCCCCCTAGTGTATCAGAGATGATCTGCATATAGTCTATCTTCTGCATGTATTCTATGTAACGTACCGTTACATCCCTGATCTATTCTGTGTATTTGCTGAGGAACTTCTGCAGTAGTTGTTTCGCCAGATCGACCGCGAGTGTGCGAGCGCGGCTCCAGAGGCTCGTTCATCATTTCCACGTGTGCGTTACCGAGGCAGCAAGGAGAATTAAAGTTCTCTATCTTCCCGAGAGAAGCCTAGACCCGCTCGCTAGCACCCATCTATCCAACTATCTATCTGACGCTAGCACGGCTCGCTCGCTGCTTCCTTTAATTAGCCCGTTCATGCGCTGAACGCTCGCTTTGAAGACTTGATTAAGCCCCGGCTCTTCCGTTCCAAGTCGCTTGCTGTCTGATGAATGACTCTCGAGCTTATTAACTCACTAAATCTGATCAATACAGCGCTGTGGCCCGACGCTGCCAAGACAAAAGAAAAGATGCCACCTACCGTGCCGCCACCGACTTCAATTAAACACCATCAACTAAAATGTGGAAATGTTCATGTCTGTTGTTCATGATTTACACCTGTGAGGAACTTTAACAGTATTCTAATAAACACAGAGGTGTTTACAAGCAAAAAGCTCCATGTCTGTGGGTTTCCTCCAGCAGTTCCAGTTTCCTCCTACAGTCCAGAAACGTGTGTCAAATGAATTTGAGACATAACACAATCCACGAGTGTGTCTGATACAATTTTGCGTACTGAATAAATCTCGTGTTTCTGTCATGAATGGAACCAAAGTGTTAAACATGTTAACAGTGTAGCCAGGGGACAGTGTAACAGGGGACAGTGTAGCCTAGTGGGTAGCGCATTGGGCTGGGAACCCAAAGGTTGGGGGTTCAAATCCAGGCTCTGCCACACTCCGCTACACTGCTGGGTCCTTGAGCAAGACCCTTAACCCTGTCTGTCTCATTGTAAGTCGCTTTGGATAAAAGCGTCGGCTAAATGCATGTTATTATTATTATTATTATTATTATTATTATTATTATTAATCAGGGGGGTCAGAAGGTATCACCCCGATGTTTATAGTACCAATGGATGCTCCGGTCGAAAACCCAGAGGGTGTAAGCTTTTCTTTTTTAGGCGAGTTTGGTTTCTCTGTTTTATTTCAGCCCACACGCTGGTATTATTTTCTGTTTATTTTAGATAAACATTTATTTAAACAAGGAAATACAGGGAAATGAATATATTTTTTATAGATTCACATCTTTGGCTTCACAGCCGTTTTCTTTACTCTCTCTCTCTTTTAATGACTCTGGACAACTTGTGATATGGTTCTACGTTCTAATCCAAATGTTTTTTTTTCTATTTTAATTTTCATAATCGATCAAAATCTACCCACAACTGCAGTGACTACAGGAATAAGGCTCGTTCGGCAGCACATTACAACCAAAGGCAATCAGAAGTGTTCAGAAATTAAAAATGCAGGTTTAGGATAACCGTGACAGCTTCCTCTTTTTCTTTCTATTCTTTCTTCAGTGGGTGGCCATGTTTACCCCCCCCCCCCCCAACCCGAGTCCCGCAGGGAATCTCTGAAAAAGAAACTCAGACATCTCTCCCCCAAGACTTCTTAAAGCGGATCTTCTGACCACCCAGAAACCACAAGGCTCCACCCGTACCTGGAGAACACATGCTGCTGCTGCTGCAGTGATTAAATACACCCCACCCCACCCACCTCTCACCCTCATCGATTCATCATGCTCCGCCCTCGTATCAATCCGAACAAGAAGTACTGGAACACCTCCGGCGTGTACTGAAGGGGTTTTGTTTTTAGGGTTTTTTAAGGAAAGGGGGAAGCTTTTCTGGGCTGGGGTGTAACGAACACCTTCGCTTCAGTGTGTATTGACCTACAGTGTGTGTGTGTGTGGTGATCGGAAGCTGGTTGTAAGATGACGTTCTGACCCATTAGCTCGACTGATGTGGATAAAAATCATTCTCCACCTCGGATGCATTGATCCAGACTGAAGACGAGCGCAGACACCATGCTAAAATTAATCCCACCCAAAAACTACATCCTACGGTATGTTAAAATCAATTACATCGCCTTTAGGGTGCATCGTCCTGCACCCCTGTGCTCCTTAAAATCAATCCTGCGTTTCTTATAAGGAATAAAACTCAACAGACTAAAGCCTAGACCTTCAAATGTAATGGGTTCTGAAGTTCGTTTTTTTGGTCAAAATGTTCGGATGTTAAATCTCATTAATGCTACAATGAACTGTCTGTTTCTAAAAAGACAAAAACACGGGCTGCAAAAACACCGGCTTGACAACACAAGCTGAAACAAAATAAAAAACGGTTCCTCAAACAGGAACTGGCTTTACACCCACCACAGGTACCTCCATGTCTCTGAACAGGTACTGTGGCCTGCCCTGCTAAAAGGTACCGGTCATTATGTCTAGCCCTACCTAAACCCATGTTGAACGTGTTGAAACTCCTGGTAACGGCTCATCAAGCACCATATTACACATGACCATACACCTGTAGTGCAATCTCTTCCCTTACTAATTATTCATTTGATCATATATATAATATAAATATAAAGTTCCCCCGGGTTCGGATTGTTAAGTCCTCTTTACCCCGAACATCAAACAGCTCGATGTCAGCGTGCTTTTAAGTGACCCACCAGCTCCTCTAAAGCCCAGCGAGTGTGTAGCTTCGAAACCCGAGTGGAAACCCGAACCGATTAGCATATGGCCTCTCGACATGCTGCGCTAAACACGGAGCAGCAAAACGGCTTTTCAGTAAAACAGGCTCCTGGGGGCACGACTTTAACACACACACACAGTACTGGAGGTCGTCTTATGTCCAGTCAGACTGACCACAGCACCGTAACACCTCAAGGTCACCCCCCGTTCCCATTAACCACGGATCTGTCACCACCGTCTACGTTCCAGTTCGTCCTAAATGACTGCATCAGGGCGTGGCTGCAACTAGACTGTTGGACTGGTGTGTGGACTTGTTAAAGTCCATATAGAACTACTAATTCATACAGAACATCTGCAGTTACAGTCCGACCTATTACGGGTCGAGGACATTGCACAAGGGCCCAAGTTGCAGGGTTCGATCTTGGAGAGAGCACACCAGCATTGGGATTCTATCACCATGACCTAAACGAGTGAAGTTGGCAGATCATGAGCACTTCCAGAACCCAGCAGTCCCAACTTGTCTGGGAACTTGAGCTGCACATGAAGTGCTGATGAACCAACATTAGCGTTTCCTCGAACAAGAAGTGGACAGATCAATTAAAAGCCAAGTTCCAGAGCTGAACGTAACCACGCACTCGAACCTTCCGAGACAGAAAACACAATGCGAGCACGTCCGTGGGCTCCAGCAAAGTGCTTTAACCCTGCTAAATGGTGACATGGTCGGAGAGGAAAAGCTCGGAAAGTGCAATGGGCGGGGGGGGCATCATGACGCTGGGGTGTTAAAGAGTTAGATGCTGGAGGTTTAGCTAAGTCGGAGAGGCCATAAAGCCCTGTTAGGGTACATTAGGCTGAGTGAGGGTCATAAGGCTTCATGAAAGTTTGATCAGTAACGCGGCGGTGGCTTTACGAGAGGAAGCTGCTCTCAGACGGGATTAAAAGCGACTCACTGATGAACTCAAGAACGGAAACCAACTCCAACGGGACGAAGTCGGATGAAGACGAGAGTCCTGCCCGGAGAGATCACTACATGAAACTAAAGACATGCGGACATGCCAAAAGTATGTGGACGACACAGACACTCTCAGTGACTCAGGTGGTAAAACCTGATCCCGAGCAATCTGCACATTACCACCTTTGTCATGTGGATATGATCAGTTTTATCTTATTTAAAATGGAAATCTTTACTTTACTTGTTTAGTGCTATATATTTTCATATTTGTAATTTTTCAGTTTCAATTGTTAATGTAGTAGCTGAACGCACCATTTACTGGGATTTATCGGACACTGGTGGCTCGATTAGATGGATTCACACGTCATATTGATGGTTTAAAATACAAAATTAAATCTCTACATCAAACCGAGTAAACATATATCACCCGGGTCTGGTTTACGATCAGTTATTAGTTGGTTATTTATTACTAAAAGGTCACATTAAAGCGTTTGACCTAGTAATTATGGCTTCATCGTCCCTCCCCGGTTTACTGAGGTCTTTCAGCCTCTTTTCCGTCTTCTGTGTTCTCAGATCGTCCCAGTCTTTTGTGTTACGCTCCATTGACAGAGACCTCGATCCTCCCAAAGGTCAAACCTGGGAATAAACAGGAGGGGACAGGGACTGTCGGACGACGTCTTCTTACTGGACAATTCAAAGCTCTGCTGGTATAAAGGAGATCTGCGATTAGACTGTAAACTTTTCAAATATATAATTTGCTATGATCATTAGATTTAGTTAATTACATGTATGAAACTAAATGACACACACAGATATATACACACACACCTACACGTGTGTGTGCATGATGTTTCTTGGTCCAGTCCAATCCTTCAGGTGCAGGTGTTTAGAAGTCTTTCGGGAAAAGGAGCCACTAGAAGGACTTTTCTTAAAGCATGTGAATATATTATAGAACGAAGCTATGTGTGTATGTGTGTGTGTTGGTGTGTGTGCGTGTGTTTAGTTAATTTCTACAATTACTAACGCGCCAGAGCAATCCTAAAAGTGCGTTCGTTTATTTGTGTGTGTGTGTGCGTGTGTGTGTGTGTGTGTGTGGCATCGACGAAACACTCCAATCAAACTTAATCAATCACTCTATCACCAGGAGTCCAACGTGAGTGAAAAGGGGACCAGTCGAGTAATTCATATGGACATGTGTTGTGGCATCACTACAGGAGCTCCAGCAACTCGGGTTCAGTCCCTAACCACTCTCTCTTTTATTCTGTGTGAGTGTGTGTGTGTGTGTGTGTGTCGACTATCCTGCTGTTCAGGAATAACAGTGAAGCAAAAACAACAGCTAAAGCGCACACACACACACTTATTCAGTAATACATGTGGTGGACAGCATTGTCTTGCATGACGCATGGTGAGTGTGAGCATCATGAATGACAAAGCCCGATTCGAACCTGCAACAACACCCCGTTTGACCTCATTCCTTTAAAAGCCTCGCTAATAAAAGTCAGTAGAAAACGTTACATTTCTGATCTTTTACAATGTAATGATCTGAAATTTAACACATTTATACACACACACACACACACATACAATCACGCAGTTCACTATTAGCATTAACATGTATAACGCCAGTATCTAAATATCTACGTTTGAACATAAAAGTCAGATGCACTTTTTACATGTCTCTTTTTATTATCTATATTTTCTATTACCTATCTAGATTATTAATCATTACTTACTTATTAATGATTAAATTACTTTAAACTCGTATATTTGTTGAACAACTATTAATATATCTTAATTTCGCTGCACACGCAGAACAACGTTGGTTTTTTTAAAAAGAAATGAGCTTAGTGCCTTTAATACTTACAAAGATAACTGTAGGCAACACAACACAACACAACACACACACCAGCACCGACTTCACAGAGGTGAAATCATTCAAATAGACGAATAAATAAACGAATTAATGGCGCTGATTAAGCCCTCGAGCGGTGACATTTAATTCATTCGTTTGCATCAAAATGCCTGCAGCAGGACAGTAAGATCTAAGAAGTGTGTGTGTGTGTGTGTGTGTGTGTGTGTGTGTGTGTGTGTGTGCGTGTGTGTGTGTCGTCCCAGGAGAACAACCCTCACTGAAGGTTTACTGAAGCTTCAGACCAGCATCTGCCCATCTGTCTCACTGCCCCGATCATCTGGACTCTCTCTCTCTCTCTTTTTGGCCGTCAGTGTCTTTTCCAGCCAGCTTTACCACCCCTGATCCATTACTCATCCAGCAAGGTGCATTCAGACCCATTTGTAGCGGATTTTGGTGAGGATTATCTTCGGCGTCCCCGTGGAAATCAACACCAACACAGCATGATACCAAGCTGCTCTGGAATCTGTTGGCCTTTATTCTGACGCTAATTGACGAAAGCCTTGAACAATTTCACACTAATCTGCTTTTGTAGAGGCCGAATTAACACGGACAATCATCTCGACCTGTAGACCGAGAGCAGAAAACTACACAAGTGTGTAAATCCGAGTCCGATATATCGATATATCGGACATTCTGTGATTCAGTCATTTCTACACACTTCTGTTCACTACAAATTAAACAGCTCGCTGAATGAATGAAACCCACACAGGCAATTAGAGAACATGCAAATGCCATGGAAAGAACTAAATAAAAACATGAAATTAAATAGAAATACGGACTATTGTATATAAACTGTAAAATAAACAATAAAACAGTCATACAACCTGAACAAGAGTGCACCATTTTAACATAACACATCATATATTATCGTATTATTATTATATTATTATACTGTTTCGATTATAAGGTGGTACTTTGGTTTAGTGGTTAGCATTGTCGCCTAACAGCAAAATGTCCCAGGTTCGATTCTCAAGTAAGGCAATACAGGACTTTCAGTGTGAAGTTTGCATGGCCTGCGTGGGTTTACTCTGGGTGCTACGGTATCCTTCCACAGTCCAAAAACAAGGGCGAGATGAACAAATGCTGCATATGAATTTAGTACAATGGATTTTTGCTTGTACTATGTATTACGTAGTTTCGATGTCTGTGAATAACCAGAGCCCAGCAAACCGAACCGTTGTACTACTCACCCTCCAATAGATAGGACTACAGCACCAACACCCAGGCACTGAGTGAAGGTGAAGATGCTTCGGTTCTTTTCTCAGCACAGATTTACAGTGGGGTTGTGTCATCAAACCCAGCCTCGTATTTTCTCACCGAAACAACTTCACGGTGAGCATGGACTCATAACATTTCTGCACATGTGTGTGTGTGTGCGCATCTTCAGACCTGTGTTTATGGATGCACTCAGCTAAGAGCCTGAGGCTGGATTGAGGCGAGTCCTGTTGTGTGCTGATGCTATTAGAGAATCAATAAGGCTAATTGTAGTGACTGGAGGGGCAGCTGAAATAAGAACTGACAGGTAACCACTTACAGGGAGATGTGTGTTTGTGTAAGAGAGAATGGCCAGCTTGTCTGTGCACTATGGGATTTGGCTCACTTTGCAATCAAATCCATGGATCAGAGCTGTCTGGGTGGCACACTATCGGCCAGTCTGCTTTAACATGATGCCTAATTGGTTACATTTTTAAAAGATTATTGTGGTGCATGATGAACAGCTTCCCATTCTGAAAATGCATCGTTTATTATTTTATCTGATCTTCTGTAAAAAGCCTTACAAGACATCGGCATGTGGATGTGAAGATTTGTGCCCATTCGTGCCCACAAGGTCAAGCACTGACGCACAAACCATTGGCAAACCATGATGTTGAGACCAGGGCGATTTTAGAACATTACAATCACGCTTTATAAACGTTTTATCAAAAAGAGAATTCGCCAAACTGTTGGCGCATTGTTAAAAGCATTTATAATTATATAAGCCTCACAGAGATTGATGTAACAGGTGAAGAAACAATGGAATTCGAACGTTATGATTGCAGGATGTCCACATACTTCCGGCCACCTAGACGGCATGGCTAAATGTACTTTCCAGACGGCGTCCTGCGGCCCCTGATTCCTTACTTACATATTATTTCTTACTTAAAAAGAATTAGTATGAAGAGGTCATCGGTGAGCATGATAATCCATATTCTTGCCTCAGAGGGGAGATCACTAATATCACATTAGTACAGAGATCAAAGAGAATTATGGATCTCTGGGGCTGCGGGGGCAGAGTTTAATAGCTTAAGAGGTTAAATCAATGTCTATAAACAAGCATATAAAAATATGGAGGGGAAGGGGGGTGCCAAGAGGTGCAGTGAGATGCATTTAGTACTGTGAATACTCTAATGTACGTCCACGTAACTTGCACTTGTGGCGTGTGTGAATTCCAGATGATGAACTAGAGTGTGTGGGTCACCGATAAAGAAACGGCATTTCTTTAACAACACCATGTTAAAAAAGCACAAACACACACAACAGTGTTCAATTGTAGACTGTCCAGTAGATCTTAACAGCAGTTCCACCATCTAAACTCCTCACAGTGGGACAAAATCATTTGTATGTAAATGGTATTTACTTACACAGTGTCTCAGTGGGTCACTTCGTAACATCTCTGTAGGGCCACATCGTAGCAGGTCTGTCGACCGGTCACACTGCATACTGACTCCAGGGAATCTGTCAAAACAAAAGCCAAACCATACGAGCTCCTGGACTCAACCACTACTTCTACATCACACATGCAAACTCACAGATTCGGAGGATGTCAAGATACTTTACCGATCTACACGAGAACCACTAGAAAACTTCCACAATCCAGTGGGTTTTCAGCAGCTCCTTAATGGAGCATCAAGCATCCTGGTGCCATTGTTTCTGCAGGTATATTTATGCCCATTTAGTCAAAATAGTCATGAACTATAACGACCCACCCACCCATCCAAATGACCCACTTGACCAATCTACCAACCATTCAACTGCCCAACCAACCAACCACCCATCTAAATGACCCACTCGACCAAACTACCTACCATTCGACTGCCCAACCAACCAACCACCCATCTCAACGACCCTCTCCACCAACCAACCCATTCATCCCAACAGCGTCCAGAGATTTTGACGTCAGGGGACTGCTCAGAGAAAATTAATAACCCCAAACCCCTAACGGGGGACCACTTTTATGGACCACTTTTAAGGCAACACATTTGAGAACAAAAATGGGCCATCATTTTTTCAAGTGTGGTCACAATATGTTATAATTTCTTATAACTGAGATAATACACATGTAAATGCCTAATGTGTACTTAATGATCAAATTAATGTGAATGTGTTTACACTCAAGCACTAATACAATCTATTTACACTCAGTCTCATTGTCAATAAGTTAGCATGCTGGCTCGATTTGAGGTAACACTAGTCACTTTTAGACACACACATTTGATTAAATGCGTCCTAAAAGTAGTTTAAACACTAGTTAGTCACTAATAAACTCATAACTATTTATTAACATATTATTATCCACACAGGCGTTTACAAATATCGAATTACAAATATCAGACATTTTCGGCTAATTCGCTAGTTTTATGTGGTAAATCTGGGCTGTATCCCATTACTACACTCGCACACTAGGAAGTTTATTACAACTCCACAGTGAGTAGTGCACTATCGCTACAAAGCTGTGGGATTTGGGACGTTTTCAGAATTGGTTTGGGCTGAGGTAAAATTAAGGCTGTATCTCATCACTACGCTTGCACACTAGAAAGTGAATTGAAATACATGTAGGAGTAGTGCACTATTGATAGAAAAGTATAGGATTCGGGACTTCTCCTCATCTTTGAAAGGAAACTTTCACTATAAAACGTTTTAAAATATTAATATATTGATAACGGGATAAAAAATGAATTAACTGTGATATGCACACATAGTGTTTTATGCCACTATTAGAATCGATGTTGTATTTGGACATTATTACCAGTTAATAATTTCAGTGCAGTTATGAGCTTCCATGAATTAGTTGTGATGAATAAATCACTAGAGGTTTCACTGTGTGTGTGTGTGTGTGTGTGTGTGTGTGTGTGTGTGTGTGTGTGTGTGTGTGTGTGTGTGTGTTTTACTAAGTGATGGTAAGGGGTGGAGTAGGAGGGACTCAAACCTCCCCCAACAGCAAATTAATGACAATTGACTGCAGCAATGAGGTGTGTGTAGTGAACAGAGAGGAAAACAAAAGCGACCTTTCTGACATCTGCTGTCCCAACCTGATGTGTGTGTGTGTGTGTGTGTGTGTGTGTGTGTGTGTGTGTGTGTGTCTGTGTTGGGCAAATTACACATTACTTCCTCAGCA
>JAOUQU010176338.1:0-14535 GCA_028566735.1 Ammoglanis amapaensis | reverse complement strand
CTATCTATCTATCTATCTATCTATCTATCTATCTATCTATCTATCTATCTATCTATCTATCTATCTATCTATCTAGTAATATGTTATGTAAATGTGAGCTTGAAGTATTTAATGCAGTTCCCAACACCAACTGAAAAGTGATTGATATACCCATGTGTTTGATGTACCCACCTGAACAATGTTTGATATTGCCTCTTTGTGTTTTTTTTTCACCCTCTTTTGACTTTTAGCTGCAGTATTGTACCCTTAGTGGCTGAGGATAGGCACATTTTTAACAAGTGAATACCTACAGAGAGCATAAGCAAATGCAGAGGTCCATGTTACTTCATTTCTATACTTCTACTGACGTTGAGCACGAATGCAACAACTACCTATGACATGCAATCGGCCAAGGAATTCCTACATAGCATCTTGCAATTACATATGTGCTACAATTTAGTTAGATTAAAAAAACATATCAAAGCACACACAAATACCTCCACTAAATCTGAATGAAAGTCAATGGACTGTGGGAAGAGACTGAACACCCAGGAGAAAGCCATAAAGACAATGGGAAAACATGCAGTCAATACAGAGAAAAGACCTGGAATTCACCTGGAAGACCAGGAATCAAACCCAGGACCTTTCAGCTCTGAACCACCAAGCCACCCTTCTCCGATGAGTTCAATGCTTGAACTATAATGCAAACCAGTAAATAAGTAATTTATTTGTCATATAAATTGATGATTTCACTGACCACTGTAGCTAATTGTTTACAGTATTTGACAGATGTTAAGTGCAGTTTTTCAGAACATCAAAGCATTTATTAAACATCAGCAAAATAAATAAATAAATATTTCCATCAACTACATGACAATGTGCTCAAGAGACAAGCAAGATGGTGAGATTTCATTAATTTTTTTTGTTTTAAATGCTATTATCTTTTGGTAAAGTACTGTGCAATAGACTTAAAGAAATCAACTGAACCAGTTCGATTTACTGACTGACTCATGTTAGCATGGTTCCTTAAATTACCACCACTAGCATAAATGCACTTACAGGGAGAGCCATGCACACAGAGTCATGTATGAAGAGTCACTTCATAGGTGGTTTCAGAGGTGGTTTCCTGGTCTTCCTGTTATACTCACTCCAAAATACAGATGAAATAATTTGACAGTCCATCAAAACACATTCACAGCTCGAAATGTCAATGTTTTTTTCACATTTTGGTGATGTGATATTCAACTTTTCCACATCATACAAGCATGAAAACCTTTTTTTGCAATTTTAAACTTTTTAAAAATGCCTATTTTCAAAAATCACAACAAACAAACAAAAAAAAACGCCTTACAGCAAGGTCCTGGATTGGTTGCAGTGCAGTTTCATGTTGGCATGGGTCTGCTATAGGTACTTCGGTTTCCCCCCATAACCTAAAGGCATAAGCAACTACCGTGTGTCTGTCATGAATGTACCCAAAATGTAAAATATGATGTTAAAATCCTAATAAACATTTAGGGCGGAAAACAAAATTGTTTTGAATTACAGGCAATCCTCCTTAGTTCTTTCTATGATTCAGTGGTGACATCAGCCATCTCTGTGAAGTTGTCTGCTGGAGTAGCAGCATTATGACAGCAAACAGGAAGAAACTGTATAAACTAATCAAGAAGGCGAGTATTCACCTTGGCTGTGGAGGCAGCAGGGGGAAGAAGGATGATGGCCAAGCTGTCATCATTAATGGATAAAAATTCTCAGTGTGGCAGCACTGGTCAGCATCTTCAGCGACAGTCTTCTCATCCTCTGTTGGTACTTTCTTCATACAGCTGTCAGACTTTGCAATCAGCACTGCCCCAAGCACAGACATTTACATCATACCTGAACTATGTATGTATGTACCTTAGGAATACGTGGTGTGGTTTGTTTTGACACTTATACGCTACAATTAGCACAAGTTTAATAGAAACACGCTGATACTGAAATACAATCTGAAGTTAGTAATATATAAATAAACATACAATAAAACCTGCACATTTCATTCACAGTATTGTTACTTTGTCATCTTAATTCTCAGTTCCATCTGGGCACATTCACATAAGAAGCAGCAAAACATTTATTTCTGTTTTGGTTATGCCTTCCTGTTTGGGTTATACTTCCTGTTTTCAATGCAGCTGAGTGGCAGGAGGTACATGAGCAACAGGACCAAAACCAGCCGGTTTAGAGAAAGCTTCTTCCCCCAGTCCACGAGGCTGATAAACGAGAATCTTTAGCACACCCAGGCACCCAATTTATTCTGCACTCTACAGTTTATTATTCTTTTTTTACTTTTATGAATCCACCATTTTGTGAACAATCAACAAATTTAATTACACAATGTACATTTCTGTACTGCACATTCATAGTTTGTAGTTGATTTTTACTGAACATATTGGAGACTAGTAGTGCTAGTTTGGCTTTTATTGAAGTCGTTCATTTTTTTTTTTTTGTATTGTAATCTATTTTTAAAAACTGAGAATGATGATGCACCCACATTCACTCACCAGTGTTATTGTGAAGTGACAATAAAAGTGATTTTATTTGAATTCCTTTCCCTTGTGGTTTTATTAAAGACATTTTTATCTAATTTTATTTTAACTAATACGTTAACATGATGTTGAATGGTTAATATGAACAATTGTGCAAGGATCGCAAAGCCTATTGCATTTCTTACAGACATAATAGTGGAGATGGGAGGAACCACTCTGTGTATTGGACTGTGTAATAACAGGCAGTCGAAAAAGCCATTCCAAACCTGTTCATCGTTACAAATGCCTACAATGAGCATGCAAACATTGGAACTGATGCTATGAAAACATCTGCATTTAAAGTCAAGACTATAGAAGTGGAAATATATCTCAACACATTTAATGTTTTTTTTTACAGTAGTAATTAGATGGATACACTCATATACTTGCATGTACAAGTGAAGATTATGCCTATACCTGAAACCATGTTTTGTGTGTATATCTGCAGTCTGAATACAGACAATTTGTACTGCAAGTTCATTTCGTGAAACCCAGGTACAGCTTTTGTGAACATATTACCCATGTGTGTCTTATTAATTCTAGTCACAGGCCAGTAAGCCACCACGTCTACTGGTAATGTGTATCCCCCACTTTCTTTTCTCTCTCCCTGTGGGAGGAAATGGTCTCATTACATTAAGAAATCTCTGCAGTGTCTTGAATGAAGTCCTATAATAGGTCAGAATGTGTCTAGTGTTCGTTTCAGCACCAACACTGATGCTACCAGTCATTTTTTTGTCATGTCTTATTTTTTCCATATTACTAAAACAATTAAAAGTATTAAAGTACTAAAAGTATCCTGCATTTTAATCATATTATTATCTTAAAAATAATACTAGGACAAATACAAAATCTCAAGAACTTAAACATAATAATCAATATAAACCACACAATCTTTGCTGGGACACACAGCAATTGATGTTAATAGAACAATAAAATTATTATAGTCAATAGAAGCTATTATTAAATGTATGCCTTAATTTGTCTTAAACAAGTGTAAACATTTACTAGAAATAGTCTCAAAATGCAGAGACTCAATTTGAGGAAAAAGAAAACTATGCAAACAGCTCATAAATCAAAATGTAAGGATAAATATCCAAAAGGGTCCAAACTCAGAAGACGAAACCAAAGGACAGACTGATAGTGATGAGACGTACAGGATTCAAGGAGTGTGTTAGGAAATCCAGGAAGTCTACTGTCAAGCATACGTCAAGGCAAAACAAGTTATAATAGGTCTATGGGTTATACTAAGAGTTATGTCACTCATGCTAATTAGCTGTTGCAGGAAATGTTTGTACTATTTTTAAAACATTTAATACATGCAAATGGGTAGACCTACCCAAATACATAACTTCCTACCTACCTACCTACCTGCCTGCCTGCCTGCCTACCTACCTACCCATCCACCCACCTATCCACTCAAAAAAGTCATTATTTGTACATACATTTTCATGGCTATAAAAGCAGTCTGCTATTCAGTGACCCTAAATAAGCAAAAAAGTATCTTTATCTTTCCTTATCAACTGTTCCTGGGCTGCTGGAAGAAGTTTTGCATTGTTGCCAGCAAAAAAAGTCAACCAATGGAAAAACAAATGCACACAAATCTTTTTACATTATCTATTTTAGACTATGTGTATAGATATTTCAACTACAGCTTATGTTGTTCAAAAATCAGTAGCTAAAATGCTGTCACTGCTCCACAACTACTCAACATTTCGCATGGTGGCCAGGCTTTATTTGTTTATGCAACAGAATGATGAATGTTATGCACAAATGTCTGTCACTTTTTGATAAAGCAGCATTTCCTAGTGTCTGAAAAGTCATTTGGTAATCCCCTAGTCAGTTCATTTTGTAACATTTCCTATATAGTGAATAGTGAATGATTTAATAAGTGAACACCATTACAGACACAGCACGTGCTTCGCATGCACTCCCTTAACTTGGTAGTCTGCTCCAGTCATGTTCTCCAGCTCGGTCACTTTGCTTCTCTGATTTGCATTCACTCAAAAGTTCCACTCTCCTGGGTTTACTTGATGACCGAGCATTCAGCGTTGCTGGCACCAAGCTGTGAAATAGTCTCCCTTTTGTGGACTTGTTTTTCTGCAGCTTTGTTCAAATGTAGTTTTAAAACCCATCATTTTCAGTTGCCATTTTAGTGACCTAGAATTGTAATATGTGTATTGTGTTCCATATTTTTACCGCTATTTTTGTTGTACTTGGTTGTGGTTGTTTCAAAAGGTGCTGATCAAATATTTTTTGATCATATATTTCATATATTTATTTTGTTTCAATTAAATAAAAATACATGTAAAGAATATTTCCAAGATCTTGAAAGCCTAAAATATATGGCACAGATGCAAATCTGCCTGACCATGAGAGAAACTCTAAGAGGATTTAGCAATCACTTTAAAACCACAAAGTTAATACCTTGTGTTGAAAGACCAAGAAAGAAACGTTGACTTAAATGTAAATTGGCCGATCAATTTTCAAAAGACAATTGTATTTGGTGACTCACACAAATGCCAAAACTTACCTTAGGTGACAGACATAGACTTTCTAATCAATTATCTTAAATATCCAATAGTGGGTTTCTAAGTCTATGTGATTGTAACTGTACATAAAATCTTGGGTTAGATTTAAATAAAGCAGTAAAAAAAATCCATCAAACACTGATGGGCTAGAAGGTTTTTAATAAGAGGAATGACATTAAATCAATCTTCAAAATAATCGTTAAACAGACAGACAGACAGTCAGATCGATAGATATTGAAAGCATATGATAATTTGTTGTTACATATTCATATTTATGTACATGTATTTATATACACATGCTATGCCTTTATAGCATTGGAGCCTATATGTACATTTTTTTCTGTTGTTTCATTATCCTGCTTTTTGTAATATTAACACACTCATATATGGCCCCCCATGAACAACTTTGTAAATAGTGTTTTGGTAAAAAAAAACACACATGCACAGACACTGCTTTGTGTGAAAGCAACCTTTTCCTGAGGCAAACATTCAAGTAATGTGATTGGTTACATGTGTCATATATGTTTTCTCAGCTAATACACTAGTTAGAGACAAGAACACAATCTGCTAATACAATAACAGTCTTTACATGAAGTATTTGTTTCTTAAACATTTATCAGTTCACAGTTCACACAGTCATGGATGTTTTAAATTTAAAATTCACATTCATGCATGCTGGCTTGCATCATCAGGTTAATGACAAGTGGGTCGATTATATAGTTGTAGTTATTTATTATGTTATAAAAGGATGTACAGTGTGAACACTTTTGTGGCTTTTAAAATCTCAATCAGTCTACGAATTAGGTTTCTAGTTTCATCAGATCAATCATCTGCTATCACCAGTAAAAGACATAACTGTTTTTTTTTTTACCATGCTTACTATGTGATTGCACAGCATCTTTAAGCTTTGAATATTGTTGTTTGTGCTGATAATACCATCATATTTTCTATTGTAGTGTCGGTCTGAATAAATAAACATAAATATCATCCCATCATCTGAACTATGCAGAAAACCTGTCAAAGCAACCCAGAAGAGCTGCAGTTTTGAGTCCCCCTGACATTCCCTGGTAAAGCACTTCTTTTCCATCATGAAAGCTCAACACACAGCTTCTTCTCAAAGGCCACTTGAGAGCTGGTAAGGTCTCACCTCTGAAACGTGTGTTTATCTGAGCTCTGTTTCTGAGAATGGCCCAGTCACAGAAGAATAAAGTCCTAGTTATTGAATTGTTCGATACTAAGTGCCTGGCCTCACCTCTGGAGACCACCAGCTCCATACAAAAGAATTGAAAGTGGCCTACTTCTTTATCGAAGCCAGCTTTCGTTGTGCACAGATAAGGTATAATTGAGAAATGCCACCTGTGGGATGCTGGCCCTATTGTTTTGAAAAGCAGGTTTTTTTCCTGAAACCATTGTTTATCTAGCATCAGTGCTTTGCAGAAATGTCTTCAATAGTATTCAATAAAGTGCTTTGTGAAACGGTTTGTCAATAATTGAATAAACCCATTATTAAAAGGCCAGCACACTACTACTGACTAAATGTAAATCATGTAGGTATTTCTGATATTTACTATCGTCCAGATATGTTTTCATCAACACATCAACAGTCATGGTGTGTATTGTTTAAATGGGGAAATGGTCTGACACCAAGTGTGTAGCGAATCCCAGGTGGGCCAGTGTTCCCAAAACCTCAAAAACAAAAGTAGCTATTGAATTTCTTAAAAACAGCACAATGATGTCATCACCCAATTTGCATAAATTAGGTGTCCATTTGCATATAATTGATGCTGTAGAACAAAGGACTGCCTGTGTACATTCTCCACTAAACGGCATCAACCAGCCATTGAATTTAGTCTTTGATTACAACTTCTTTCCGTATTTTGAGTATGCAGATTAGACCAAGACATGAGTGAGCTAGCTAGGTTTTTAGCTTATTTTACAGAAAGGCACACACACAGTGGACGAGGTAAGTGACTGAGACTGTGTGATTTTGCACTCTGTAAGCCAGGGCAAGATCAGCAGCAGATTTGGGGCATGTGCGATTCATTTGCAGTCTGAAGTCAGAAGTGGAGTGGTCTGGGTCTCGTTTCTGGTCCAACTGCAGC
This sequence comes from Ammoglanis amapaensis, assembly GCA_028566735.1. Lineage (NCBI taxonomy): Eukaryota > Metazoa > Chordata > Actinopteri > Siluriformes > Trichomycteridae > Ammoglanis > Ammoglanis amapaensis. Next base: position 7,368 of record JAOUQU010176338.1, on the reverse strand, counting down.
TACTGAGACTGACTGTTTATGACTGCTTTGTGACATGGGAAAGGCTCACTGAAGCACCTGCTGCTCACTGAAGACAGAAACTGCAGAATGATGTGCTTCCACGTCTCAACAAATGTTTATTAACAGCAGAAAAGGTGACAGAGGGCTAGAAATTACTGCTAAATATATCACCAATGTAATTAAGTTAGCGACATTTACATTTTCTGCATTTACTGTCAATCACCTTTTAAGGCTGCCGTCTAACCATTTATTAAAAAAAACATGAATAAAGAAATAAATATGCTGGCTTTCAGGAGTCGGCTTTCACTAACATCTTGCAGCTCCTGGTACTTACACACATCTTGCAGCCCCCCCCCCGCAAGTCAGACTGAACAGTCCCCCACCACAATTATCATACTGTGCATAAGTGCATAGCAGGAATAAGCATGCATAAGGCACTGTATTGGTCTATGTGTTTTTAATTCATAAAACTATAAAACTTGTATCTTGTAAAAATACCATTCTACCAAAATCTACCATTTCTTCCGCCTCAAACATCATGAACATTAGCTTGAAATTAAAATTGCAAATAAAGTTAACAGTAATTGGACAAAATATTTTATTTATTTTATCTACATAGGTTCTTTTGCCTCCTTGCACATTGTTTTAGTATGTTCATCGTTGTGGCATTGTCAGCTGATTTAATCCACTCATGGGCGTCGTTCTTTATTCGTATTATTTATAAGTTTGAGTGGGCACTAAGCTGTATTATACACATAGTGTGCGAATTCAATTTGAAGTATGTTTACTGTTTGACTTTTACTCTTCTGTGTACCAACATGCACGTTAAGAGTGCAGTAAACATTTGAAAGTTGCTTTTTTGGTGTTTTATTTGGAAATCAGTCGGCGGAGTCATAAAGCCTTATTGGGAAATGGCCGCGCAGTTATCATAATATCATCAGGAAAGTTGCTATTAGCTGTCGTAAAAAAAAAATCACTAAATGACGTCATTGCCTAATTTGCATAATACATGTTTTTGTAGTTGTAAATGAATATTGTTGTTGGAAAGAAAAAAAAGTGAGTAAAAGCACCTTAAATATGTTAGAACTACAAAGGAACTCGGAACAAATGAACAACTTCTGTTGCCTTTGAAATAGGTAATCACTTCTCAAAATAACTTCATGACATTAATGTTTTGTATAAATCCTTTTTTACGTAAATGACATAAAACAGTTTTCTGCCGTATTGTTAAATGTTAGCATAAGAATAGCAGTTAGCAAGAACTGCTTTTCTACGTTCAACCCTCCTTCTTTATCTGGGCCTGGGACTGGTAAATTGACCTTAAAAGAGACAAATTTGCAGAGTTACTTCATTTCAAAAACTTTTTTGTGTGGGTTCTGCTCGCACTGTGAGATGGTAATGTGACTGTTGTGGAACGGGGTTCATGACACCAGCACCACAAAAAGTCTTGAGATTTGTCGCTAGAAGAGTCACTAGAGGGTTTGAAAGGTCGCTAAAAATAGCAAAGAATTTGCTAAATTGGCAACACTGCTAATCAGATTGTGAGCATGGAACTAACTTATTTAACTAGGTAGCATGCACGCAGCTATTTACTAAATGTGCAATATCTAAAGCGTCGAGTGGTTGGTGACCACTGCCCAAGAGGGTAGGACTTTGAGCGATCAACCAGAAGATTGGGGGTTAAAATCCAGACTCCACTACACATGTACTTTTGTTAGGGACAGCGTAGCCTAGTGGGTAGAGCGTTGGGCTGGGAACCCAAAGGTTGGGGATTCAAATCCAGGTGCTACACTCCGCTACACTGCTGGCTCCTTGAGCAACTCCTTAACCCTGTCTGTCAACCAGGGGTTGGCGCTGTACATTGGCTGACCCTGCGCTCTGACCCCAAACTTCCAGACAAGTTGGGATATGCGAAGAGAAACATTTCATTGTATATGTGTAATGACAAATAAAATTGAATATGAAATTTGTTGTGTTCTCGAGCAATGTCCTTAACCCTGTCTGCTTCAGGAGTGTTATTTGGCTGATCCCTGCTAAAGGATGGCTGCATTTTCAAACTATTCCGTTTAACTATGCATCTAGATATGTCTATTTCCGTTTTAGTGAACGAAGTTACACTATACTCACCATTTACATAATGTTTCTGACCCTAAGTTGTTAAATTATCTGGTACTAGTTTTATTATAATTGGAACTCATGTATAAATCAAGTAAAGCAAAGTTGACTACTGAAATCTATATTCCTGTTATCACTCTGCGCATTTTAAACAAAATGATTTATGCCACACTTACTAAGAAATAATGCACATGTGCTGAATATATACCACATAAGACATGATTTATGAGCTTTTCAGAAAATTGAAATGTTCATCCTACAGAACAACAGGTTTGGTAACCCTCAGGGCAATTCATGTACTACTGACTGCTCTAAGTCATCTCGAAACTCAAGAGTTTTACTTTTACTACTGTACATTATTACTCAGTGTGTTCAGAACAGATATGGGGTTTGATGTTTTCAAATGAATGCAAAAATCTTGGCATAAAATTACATTTTGAGAGGCTGGACAAGGTTTCTGTGTTAGGTTGAAGTGCTCTGCTCCACCAGGCGAGACCTGCAATAAATGTTTAGAATTTGATTGCAGTGGCCTTGATAAATGGCAAAAGGCAAATCAGCAGCTCTCAGCAGGAGGGTGATAAGCTAGAGCTGGATTCAATATAGCTTCCCACTTTCACACTAAGCTCAGGGCCAAATGCTCTTTTTAGGCCATGTTCCTACCGACCACACTTTCATTTACAAGTACAAGATGTATTAAGACGTTACAAGTATGTTTCTTGACCAGCATTTTTTGTATAATGCGGCTTTGTTAGTTTTAAGCCTACACTGTAAAACTGATTTTTGGTATCACGTGGAAATTTAACAAGGTAATTATATAATTTTTATATAAGAAATCAGGTAATCAACTGCTCTTTGTAATTTAAGGTATACAAAATAAGTTTAAAACGTAATTTAGTAAAGCCATTAAACATTGCTAAACATTTTGGTCATTGTGTAGTAAAACTGTACCGCTTGTAAAAGATTAATACAGTTTACTCAATTGCACACATGCCCGAAGTTACAAAACCAAGCTAGGAAAACCCAATTCTATCTGGCTGATTCGACATTTTGGAACATATTTGATGTCACGCAAGGATCCATGTTTAGGAGGTATTTTCATACAGCTGTGCTTTTAGAAGGTGTCATGGTGTTCCTCCTACCTTCTCCTTAATCTCAACCTCACCTATGTCTCATTATCACTAAGGAATTTGCTATTGAGGGTTGTGGTTCTAGCTGAATTGGGCCCAGGTGTAGGGTTCTGCATTTTCTATTGTGTTCTCATGTCCACATGTTTTTGTGGTTTTCATGGTTGAAAACTCTTGACTTGGGAGCAGGAACCGGTTGGCAACCGGTCAATCTTCTGTTCGGCTGTGGAGGGAGCTCGAGTTTTTTGATATGTGCATTAGGATATGTTTATATTTATCGGACGATAAACTTCTGTGCTTTCAACCGTGGTCATCTGTGGTGTGTCCTGGCCGTAATGAGTTCCTAATAAACTCAGCCAATTGTAACAATGGCTAATTGTACACTAGCTTTTTTTGTGGGGTACACATTTAGCGTTGACTGGGCTTAATGTAGTAGTTTATTTATAAGTACATTGTTGTTTTATATTGTTTTTCATGGGAATGAGAGGAATGATATAAGGTAAATGAGACACTAAATAAATGTATACCTAAAATTATACTTTTATTTTTATGGTATCATGGTTTTGGGATAACAGTAAAATCTAAAATACTGTACATTGTAAGCCAATGTATTCTAACAGAGACTATATTACACGTGTCCCACAACTCTTGCTTACCATCACCCTATATATTGCATTCTCACTGGTTGTATTTCTATGTTGCATCACTACCAGTTGCTGACAGGTTCAGATGACATATTTAGCATCAGCATGAAATTGGGATTGAGATTCAAGCAACACAGAGTGTCCTCCAAGTTGTCACATTTAGCAGCAACTTGTCTTTGAGTGAAGTTTCGAATGAAAATCCTGAAATGTCAACTAGGCATAAAAGGGATTTTGAAGAGACAACCCCCAATATTGAATGTATGTGACCTTTAGCTTTCAGACAGTGCATGCCCTCATGTTATTGTAATGAACTTGGTGCCCAGAGACCATTGTCACTTAACACAGTTTACCTTTGTGTCAAGAAATGCAACATAAGAGTTAAACAAAGAAAAGCCTTGCATCAATGCTATGCTGAGATGCTTCAAGATATATGGATCTGAGATCGGTTCAGGTGGTCCAAAAACAGTGAAAGATGCAAATCTAACATAACATGTTATTAGAGCGCTTCAGTGATCACAGCATGGGTGACATGCATATGTTTGAAGGTTCTATTATCAGTGAAGCAGATATTACGATATTCAAGAGATTATTGCTGCCGTCAAGGCCAAGCATTTCACTATGAAGTCGATTTAAGAAGATTCCAGACCACTTTCTTCACACACTTTGCTTGCTGCTTGTCTTTGCATGAATGTATGTTTAGGAGATTTTACTGGTCTGTCTGCAGTTCTGTTGATCTATTTCTTGTTAAATATTTATGCTCCAGCATGAAAGTAAGAAAGTAAGAATGACAGTGAACGTAAACTGTTGGCCAAGAAGAATGGACGTAAAATTCTCTTACAAGACTGAAAGTGTGTTCTCAGATTCCAGTACATTAAAATTTTTTATTAATAAAAGAATGATGGAACACAGGTTCGAACACAAATGTCCTAACCTTTATGGAATGCACTATAGGTAATTCACAATTTCGATTTACAAATCACAATGAAGTTAATCTCTAAAAGCTAAAGATTGTATCAATAAAATATTTCTATTTTATCCATATGTTTGTTCCATTGGGAGCAGTTTGTTAATATATAAACCTTTAAACATAAATCTAATTATTAGTGGCTCGGGTGGAGTTTTGGCAATTGGGCTCCTGGGTTTATGTCCCAGACAAGACTTATTCTGGAGTCGAACAAATTATATATTTTGCTGTGTCTGAGGAATAAAGGTTCCTACAATATATTAACGTCCTTTTCAAATTGTTTCAGATGTTAAAATGCTAGATGTTTAAATGTTGGATGATTGGTAACCGTGTTGAATTTAGCATATCTTGGAAAACATAAATATTTGAAAAAAATGTAATGCCAAATATGTTGGCCAATCATATTGGTAGCATGATCTCTCCAAAATAAATGTAATTACAAGTAGGTTTTGTGATTTCACACTGACAGATGGGACAAGCTGATGGGACTTTACAACTTTTACGTTGTTCAGATCGCCGTACAGTTCATACTACACATCTGGATCTCTAGCACTCACTCTCTTGTACTATAGATTGGTTGAGATGAGATTGGTTTTAAGGTTTTAAATGCAGTATTGATGCATTTCAAAAAAAATATCTCATAGAAAGATTATAAAATATGATTTAGACATTATGAGTGTATTAAAGACTTAAAACTTTAGTATTAGACTATACTTTCATTGTGATTGCACTTACACATGGTAGCATTACCCATGCTTGCAGGTATGCTGTACATATTTTTGCAGTTATGAATTGTATTATATTGTGGGAGATGATATTAATTAACCCCAATGCTCAAAAATCCTGCAGGCAACACTTGTTTTTCAAACACTCCATTAAATTGGCAGCTAAAAGAGGCATTATTATTACTGAAGACAAAAATGCAATTACTATTATAAATATTGTGGGTTTATGCCCAATTTAGAAGTCGTTTGGTTCCATATTTCAGAGCCACTTGAGACCCTGCTAGTTTTCTGACCCCAGTGATTAGGTGCTTTATCACTGCTGAGCAGTAGTCTTTTTAATCAGTGAGACAAACACCCTTCTACCCACCCACAACCATTTTAATGCTTGCAGCTGTGCCAAACATACCGGAATCACAGCCATTTCACTGCACTGAATAAAGGTTCATTCAAGCTCCTGACAAAACATACCTAACAAATGTGGATCTCTGATAAAAATCCAGACAAATAAATCATCACTTGGCCCAAATCTGTCATAAAGTGTCACATTACACTGTTGCATACCCTAAATACAGACACTGGTCTTGCCATTTCTGCGGAGTGTTGATTTATTAACAAACTCCATACCTACTAATGCAATTTTCAGGGCTCTAATAAGAATAAAATGACCCAGAGGACATTATTTCATTTTTCATCAATTTGTCATTTGGGTTAGTTTTATTGCCCTTGCAGATTAATGGAACGAGCTTCTCCATTAAAGCCAATGAGCTTTAAGCATGTCTTGTTCACTCACTGCTCAATAAAAAGCAATGTAAATTTTCATTCATCAACTTTTATTGTATTAACTTAGCAGGGAAAGGATTTCTCTCTCCGTAGATTAAAGGAGCCATTTACAAATTACCTGGTTGATGGTGCTGAGGATTACCTACTGGTAGTTTTGACCTGGTTTACATATGCATGTGCAAACATTCCACGGAACCAGGCATAACATTAAGACTAGTGAGAGGCGAACTGAACAATCTTGATCATCTTTTCATCACCTGTTAGTAGGTGGAATACAGCCTCAAAATCCTTCTCAGAGGTAAGAGAAGTGGTCAAGCAAAATGATTTAAGTGGATTTAACATGTGCCAACTTGTGTCAGTTTTATGATTTGGTCAGCCTCCAAAAATGCACCTTGTGTGGGAGGTGGAAAAGTTAGAATAATGCATCAACCAAAAACAAAAACTTGTAAATGTGTTTGTGTATAAGCAATAATGTTCTAGGCTCTAAAGGTCGGTTTATACTCTATATAAAGGGCAGAAATGAAGCCAGGTGGAGTGTTTTGCTGATCTGACACGTATCTTCGTACATAGTTCACTGAGCATGACTCCCTGCGCATGCGCATTTGTGCTATAAATTATTAAATTAATTCTGATTCATTTATCAGAACCGGGTTAATGAGTAATTGATTGAGTCAATCCCCATTTCAACTCCAGCTTTCCTGTTCCGCTGCAGCGAGTTGACACATCATCTTAAGATTTTTGTGCTTAACTGTAATTAAAGGAAAGGCAACATTTAAACTAAAACATGGTAGGAGTCAGCCTATTCCCATGGAGGCCACCAGGGGGAATAGGCAATGCATAGTTTTGGGAAACCGGCAAACTACAATCCCCAGAAAGCTCAGGGGTAATCAGCAGCAACGACTAAAGGATTATTTAAAGGGGCACCGAGCAAACCTCGGTGTCACACCCTCTCTCTATCTGTGCACTTATCGCACACTGCTTTGTTAGGGATCGCGGTTGTAGCGGTGTCGTGTAGT
>JAOUQU010176231.1:0-14537 GCA_028566735.1 Ammoglanis amapaensis | reverse complement strand
GTTCCAACTTGATGGTTAGTGTGGAGGGGATAATAGTGTTAAACGCTGAGCTATAGTCCACAAACAGCATTTTCACAAAAAAATTCATGTGTTATTTAGAGAGATTCATTTGACATGCGCTTTTTTATTACTTTTTGAAACTTCTACAATGATAAAGGAAGATCCCAAGGCATTTTTGTAGAAAAAAATTACCAAATCACACCTGAAACATTTAATTTCTTAGTTTTAGTGTGCAAAACTGTATTTTTAGTGCTGTAATAGTAGTAAATGCTTCACCATCCCAACTTCTTTTTAAATGTGTTGCTGGCCTAAATGAATGAACGAAGGTATACAAACAACTAAATTAAGCAGAGCAAAACAAAACAGGGTATATATTGGGATTAAACTGTCTGCAAACAAATAAAAGTACTTCATACCTTTTGGTGAAGGGTTAAAATGTAAACGCTGGTTTAACTCCCAATATATTGATATATGACACTATGAACTAGTTTTGTTTTGACATATGTATAAAATGTATACATGTGCAAATGTAGGTAAAAGTAGGTACAATATATCAAAAAGTACATAATTTTATTAAAAATATTATTTTCATATAACAAATAAAAAAATGTAACTTCTTTTTTTTATCTTATTTTAACTTTATCTCTTTTTTGTCTTAATTTGTTAAACAATTTCTGATGTTTTATTTGTTTATATTGCTGTGCACAGTCAATAGTGTTTTTTTATTAGTTTTTTTGTTTTTTATTTAGAATATTTTTTCACCACAGTTGCTTTTATACAGAATTCAGAATTATTCTTTTGCATTTAACACAGTCAGTGTAGTGAAACACACATTTACATACACACTAGTAAACACACATTAGGAGCAGTTGTGAGCATACCTGCAAAGCATGGTGGGCAACCCTAGCCACGGCACCTGGTTAGTGGTTAGGTCTTTTACACCTTGGTCATGATGCTCTCGAAATCAAACCGGCAACTCCAACTACCAAGCCATGGCTGCCCCAATTATTCTGTTTATAAAATTTTCACATGTTCACTTGTTTACATAGCATAAATCAATCTATAAAAATAGTTTAAACATAGAATGACAGAATAGTCACAGCAATCTGGGATATAATTATTTCTGCAACAAAAAAAAATCTTTTATATGTCATTAGTATATATGACATAGTATATAATATATATAGTATATAACATAGTATATAGTATATAATATTTTATATGACATTTATATGTCATTTTTTTAGAAAACATAATAGATCAACAAAGTTCAAATAATCTTAAGATGGTTGTGGTGCAATAAAAAATTATATTGTATTATATTTAATTAATGACATGAACAGCTAATTCCTTATTAGAGAAAATTATAAACCTTTCTGTGTCTATATAAATATGACTAGTTTATCTTTACCCAGTAAAAGGTACACGGAAGCCACGTATCACCACAAAACATCACTAAATAATTTGATTGGATTTTCTGATCAGAACTGAGCTAGTAATGCTACAATTCATTTATGGCTTGCTAATCTATTATATGTATGTTCGCATTAAACTCTAACAGCAAGGACAGGATCTGCAGACTTTTGGCTTTGCATGGGACTTTCTTTTACATATGTCTTTTTAAAAATCATTAGTATGTTAAGTGTACGGCTTTTTGGGCTGCAGCCCTGAGCTTAGGCAGTACATCGTGTGAGATCGGAATGTCGCTTACATGTCTTTGACAGAGGTCATCATCACAGCATTAATTAGAAGGAAAAAAGCCGAAGGAATAAACAATAAACACAAAACCACAAAGCCACATCTCCACCCATACATGTCTACGGCCCAGCCAAAGTAACTAAATACGTTAATTTATTCAAGATTTGTTTCCCCTACTAGAATGCGAGCCTCTATGAATGGGTCTGTGTAAAATATATTATTTAACAGATAGAACCAGATTTAACGGTACAGACCGAAACTGCCAACATTTTTGCAGATGTGCAACTTGGCAGAACATTTCTCAAATAAATACTCTGTGTTTGAGCATATGCTTCATACGTTTATTAATGTTTTGAAGTCTTGCAGTTTGGGAAAGAACACTTTCCCATAGCTTATGTATATGAAAAAGTTTTTTTGATTAAGATAATGCATTTTTTTAATATAAGACAGATATTATATGATGATTAAAAGATACAACACGGATACAAATAATTTCATTATAATCTTTACCATTTTGCTAAACATATAAATGTTTTGCAAGTCCATTTGGGTCCCCAAAATTGAGAAACCGGTTTATTTCTTTCATTCATTAAATGTTATTGGGGCTTCAAGTTTATGCCCACCTCACAGTCTTGAAATACTAGATTTTGTGTTGTATAGATCCCTAAAACTTGTTTATGTTTTATGTTTATTATTTTCATGTATTCATTAGAAGATGATCTCACCACGTTGTTACTATGCATTGATTCATGCAAAGAATTCAAAACCTTGTTGACAGGGTGAACAGTGGAGTTGAGCTTCTAAACTGGGCTTTTTACGGGACGGTTTCCGGGTGAGCGTGAAAACTGCTAAGTTCAACATTTGGGGGTTGAAACGTTTCTCACGGACATCACAGTGTCCCAGCAGGTTATCTCGAACCACAGGTGATTGTTTTGGCATTGCATAGACCTTTTGATTTGAATAAAAAATCTTTCAAAGCATAATGACAGACTGTGTCCATGAAAAGCTAGCTTAACATTCAAGATGCTTAATTCACACCCTCAATCTGGTGAGACCATTGACCATTGACCTGTACATCATTGTTCGACAGGTCAGTAACCTAAAGCAAAAGATGATTATGAACGGAATGTCCAGGATTGCATTCCTCCACAGGCCCTATTGACCTGGCTTGGTATTGGGCTGAAAGGACTTTCTCAGCCATTAATTACTGGTTTAAAGAGACAGAAAAGAAGAATAGTTGTCATGAAGTATTAGAAGAACAATATCAGAAAAAAAACACACTAGGACAACTTTGTTTTGTTGTTCGTGTTCAGGAACTGTAAAATGTAGGCTTGTTTCAAATGTAATTTAAACAATGTATACTATGTAGATAATTAAATTAAAGCTATATCAAAAACATTGTAAAATATTTAATTGAATATATTATTTGCTATAAAATGAAATTCCACACTGGAATTGAACATAGGACCTTGCTGTGAGACGATAACAGGTGTACAGATACAGTAGTTCAGTTCTGTATATGCAAATTGCAAAAACAAATCTGTTGTAAGTGCAATAAGCTGACACGTCTCCTGTGGATTCTTAGACTATTCTTTGTGTGCAATAACATCCACAAAGTCTGGAAACACTGTGGAGTAAGTAATGTTACCCTCAACATTTTCCAGCATGTTTGGTTTGGCAGTGGGTCAGTGATTTTCTCGGGAGGGAGATCTTTGGGGGTTGCACAAACATCCAAATTATACCCAAAGTTACCCTGATTTCTGTTAGGTCATCAATTGCCTTTTGTCAAACTTTATGCTAGTGAAGTGGCCCTGGGTTCTTGTGCACAACAATACACAGTTTAATGTGGTCAGTGTATGTGACGTTGATTGGCAGTGCATGGACATAACTAACTAATATCCAAGGGATGACCAAAACAATTAAGCTATTGGGATGTGCATGTGCTGTCAGTGCTGGTCCTAAGCCAAAATAAGTTTAGATGAAATGTGTCATGCATCATGGATAAACTGGCCAAATCTGGTATGCAGAACAGAGCCACTGTAGGTAAACCTGTGCTGTATATTAGGAAAAACCTGTGTGGTATTTTTACAATTAGAAACATGCATTACAATGTTTTAGACAAACTTTAAGGGGCCTATTCAAATCACCACAAAACACAGTACAAGTACACAGTATAAAATGTATAATGTAAGTAGTGTTCTTACTTTTATTTTATTGTGAATGCACTTCTTACACTTACAATGGTACTTAAAACTCCTCTGTGCAAAAATTATAAATTGTCTTGTGTTGGGAAATGTGGAATCATCACACAGAGAAATCCTGTAATATTTACAGTATCGTATTTTTTGCATTTTGCTCAACTCATCAATAACCCTACACTGCACTGCTTATCAATGTTACTGTTTATGCAGCATTAGTGCATTTTCTACTACACATTTCAGCTGTACATAATAGTCAAGCTTCCAATTATAAATAATATTTAATATCAGAGAATCAAAAATGTATGATTATTGTAATTTTCATTTTTGTATTTATCTTCTTTTAGGAATTCTTGCAAAGTCGAGTTGCAAAGTAATAATTCAACTGCACAAGGATCACTGTTTACTCATTGGACATATGACAAAAAACTTTGAATCTTAATCGTTTACACTTAAAACTTGCATTTCCTCCATTGATGCATCCAAACTTCTAGTTGGAGCTTGATCTTCACAGCCCATCTTTTGATATATCATTTATCCTCATGTACATGCCCAAACCAAACTTGCACCTAATTTTGTCAAAGATCATAACTCCCAACCAGAATTACAGCACCTATGTCTTTGCTGACTTTTCTCTTTTAGTCAGTACACTAATGTGCTTTGTAAACATTTTTTTACTGGCTGCTACCCTTCCATCATAAATTTACAGTCACTTTATTACAGTTACTGTAATACCCATCCAACTTTCACAATCTACCATAAATTTTTTTTGAAAATGAGTGTCAGCTCCATCCCCTCAGACAGCATTTTGTGAGAAATCTCTATGCTGCACTGATAATATAGCTAAATGTGCTCTAGAGTAGTTCTTAAAGCTCTATATTATATTAGAAAGAGAAAACCATTCATCAATTCTAGTTAGAAATGTTGTCAAGTTCTCTTATCTTCTAATCTCACGTTAGATGAACAGAAAGATGGAAAAATGCTGTGGTTAGATAAGTCCATGCTTCAGCTTGCTTTAAAAAAACAAATAAAAGTTCTGTTCTAAGACTGTTCTACAGACTTTTATCAGCAAAAGGTGCAAGCGCCAACATCTGTCAGAGTGTATAGGAAACATTGCCCAGGAAATACATTATTTGTAACCTACAAAATGATAAAATTGCCAAATAGGGATATGAATGAATGAATAAAATAACAAGCTCTGCTGTAGTTAGTGCATTAAAGGTCAATGAAAGAGAATATAAAATGTATTGAAGCTGTGGTTGAATGAATGTTACATTGCATGCCAGGATTTAGTAAGTTCAGAGGAAAGGCAAAGTGTATTTAAGTAAGTAACAGTAATATGATAATTTCATTTATTTAAATTCATACAGTATTGCAGAATTATGGTATTGCAATTTAATTGCTTGGCCAATTAGCACACCTAAGCCATCGGTCTCGAGCACGTGAGCGTGTCAATGAGTTTACGCTTCGCCAAAACTGTGAGGTCCCTCACACACTTCATTTACTTTATTGAATAAAACTTCTTTTGATTTTAAATCCACCAATTTTGTGTCCAAATGTCTCCTGTGTTGTCTTCTTCTCTTCTTCTACTTCAAAAATTCATGCTGCTACTAACAGATGTAAAGGAATTTATTGAAAACATTGAGGAAGATCAACTATTTCCCGCTGATAATGAGACTGCACTCACAGAGTTTCACAGGGATGCACAGAGCAGGTGGGTCGAGAGAGAGAGAGAGAGAGAGAGAGAGAGAGAGAGAGAGAGAGAGAGAGAGAGAGAGAGAGAGAGAGAGAGAGAGAGAACCTTCCATTCTCTAGGTGAGCTGTGACATCAGGTTCTCTTGTTTAAACATAGATAATTTGCTAACCTGCTAATGGAAGTGTGCAGGAATCAGGAAGAGGAAACAAGAAAAAAGAATAAAAAGAAAAGAGCATTCCAAAAAAAACAGTGCATGGGCTGAAATAAAAAGGACCTTTCAATGTTTGTCAGTACTAAAATCCCCAGGAGGAAACATTCTGGCCCTGACAAAAGTACAGTGAGTACAGTTGAGTGGAAGAACAACAGAAGTATCTGCATCAAAGCTAATGGAAAAGCCTCCGGTCCGACCTAGGACTTCTTGCTGTGAGGTGACAGTGGTTACCACTGAGCCACTGTGCCGCCCATCATTAAAATAGTTTTGTACAAAATTAATCCTATTTTTTTCATAACTCCATCCAAAGTCATAAGTATAATGTTGGTCTCGTTCCTACTGTTCTTTCGTGAGTATGGATTCAAATTATATTTGCCACTGATTACAGAGCTGACTTTTTAATTTCCTTTGTTATTTTGGACTGCCACATGATATTATGTCTAACAATTTAAGTATTAACACAAGTTGCCATACTCAGCTTCAGAGTTTTCTGTTTTTCTAGTTTCTGTTTCTCTTGTTCTCTGAGATTTTAACTGTTTAACAGTCACTTGGTGAATTAAATACATAAAATACAAATATACTAAGGAAAGCCTTACACTAGCACCAATCCCCACTGAAAAATATGGCACATGTTGGGCTGCTGTTGTTAGACTATGGAACAGTGGATTTTCAGAGAAACTCTAGTAGTGCTAGAGTTTTGGAAGTTTTGGCGCCTGGAAACCACTGCTTAAGCAGGTATCTTAGCAGATGATGCATTACTGACTAGAACTCAACTTTCCTTTGTTTATGGTTGACCAATTATGCCTGATAAATGTCCAGTAGATCAATATCATCACTCATATTCAAACTCAAACATTCAACCTATCCACTGAGATCAGATTAGAATTTTAGAGTGCTGTCCTTCCCGAGACATTGTGTGCTCAGTGTTTCCGCGGTGGTCTCAGAATCCACAGTGACTAATCAGGATGTTACTGAACATGAAAACTTATTCCTGTTACTATACAAATGACAGAAAAAAAGAAAAAGAAGTATTAGCACTTGCAGTATCATTGACATTAGTATGTATTAGTTTTATTAGTTTATTGAGTTATTTTAGTAGTTTGATATTATATTTAAAATGTTATTTGGGGAATTACAAACACTGTTTCAGGCTTACATAACAAGAGTAAGTCATGTTCAGTAAAGCATTTTGGTGTCCTTTGGCATGGAGCCTGTAATTTCAAGTGTTTATAGTCCTTCAGTTCCTATATTTTCAAGTACTAATTCCCACACGCACACATATAAGTGCTCTACAGAAGAATTCGAGCTACAGAACTTCACCTCGATCTGTAAATACAAACTCAGAATAGCAAAGTTAAGTTTCCAGGGCAAAGAATAACATGGTTTTATGGGCTTTGGTGATGAGAGGTAAAGATGTGGTGGCCGTCCGATGCACTAGTGTGAGTTAAAAATGGATTTTATAGCGACAGCAAGAATATAATGGTTCTTCACCAATAAAAGTTTTTGCAATGATCTTTTTATGGATTTTATGACAATGCTTTTCCAGTCTTAAGACTGAAGTATTGGTAAGTTAGAACGAATACAACTTACATAAAATTGACATTAACATCAGAGCAGCATATAAGAAAGTAAAGATAATAACAATGAAATGTGATATTTAATCATGTAAATAATTTGTAAACTTTTTACAACCAGTATATATCTAAAGTTTCATGTCTTATGATGGTTTTTTTTGTTTCCTTGAAATTCATTCTTAGGAGAAGATTGTAAATAAAATGGAACAATGTCACCTGAAAGACAATGTTGCCATTGAAGACAGATAAAACACAGTAACAATCATAATAACTTGAAGATGAAGATGAACGTGAAGGTTTTGTGAAGGCCAAACAGTGTGGACCAAACATGCCTTGAACAACTAGGCCATGAGTAAATGTAAAAAAGCAAAAAGTAAAGATTTAAAAAACAATGTATGTAATCAGCATCTACCTGGAGAACACTTTGTTCATGTAAACCTCAGTACCTTTCTGCCAGCCAAGAATTACCCTGGGTTAGTTGCTAAAATTCTTCAGAAGCCAGTGTTCCAACATATTCATGCTATTGTCATTTTTTAAAAATCTAGAATAAATCGTAGACCTAAATATTTAGCTGGGTGATTGTTTTAATCACTGTCACAGAATTCATTCAACATACTCTAAATACATCAAGTTTCATTGCTCTGATCAAGTGCTGCAATAGGAAAACACGAAATTCTGTACAGAGCTCGTATCACGGATGTCAGTTCAATCTTTTTAAAGCAAATTTAGGTCAATGGTTGTACAAACAGTAGTAGAAGTAAATGGAAGTGTGATTTCTTTGCCAAGCTTACACAGAAAACACAAAATGACAAATCCAATCCTGAGAGGAAATTTGTTTAAATAGGCAAATGTAATCCAAGAACCACCAAAACAGTGTTGCCAATAACTAGAAGTTGCTCAACACAGTGATTACTGTCTATAGTCAAGCAAGCTTCTTATATATGTATCCATCGTTCCATCATCTAGTCTTACCATCACTTAATCCTACTTATCGTCTCGATCGGCCACACACACTGGGTGATTACAATAAACATCGAAGTACACCTAAATTCCGCCAGTCTGTTGCAGTGTACAGGAACAAAAAGACACAGGACAACTTTAGTATCTCCAATTAACCTCGTCGCATGTCTACGGACTTTGGGAGGAAACGAGAATATGCACTTCACACAGAAACCCAGCATTGCCTAACCCGAGAATTGAACCCAGGACTTCTTGCAGTAATCACTAACTGCTAAGCCACTGTGCCACTCAAATATATCTATGGGTTTTAAAAAAATTGTTTTAGAATAAACTTTTGAAATCATAATTAAAGTTTGTTGCTAAAGCATTTGATACTCAGAGTATGAGGTTTGTTACGCCGTTTTGGACATTATGTGGGTGTTTGAGACGGGACAATAATCTAAAATGTAAGTCAAAACAAGTTTTGATGTCTTAGCCTTAGTCTTTTTAAATATTTAAAAAATGTGTTTTTTTGCGATAAAAAGGATATCAATGGTAATAATTTTGTATGCAATAAAATGAATTATAATTCAATAAGACTTTTTTTTATCTACCACATGCAGTTTAAAAACAAATAATAAATTCCCAAAATTATGATCCTTGGAATTACAATGCATTCCAACACTAGCACCTGCAAAAATTAAGTGGTCATTACTTACTGCCTGCTTCAAATGGACTAGCCCCTGTTCTTTCCATTATTAAGTATTTTTAAATTAAGAAACAGACTGGAGGCCCTGGTGGTAACATCTGGACACAGAATTCTGGCATTAGTACAAGAGTAAAAATATTATTAACTAGACACAACTCTTACTGTCAGTAGCAACCATGTGTGGGCTATCCTCAACAGCGTGTCCCTATGGTTACACAGGGGCTCAAACCTGAGACTATTTCTTTCATACAGGTTTCTAACAAAAACAGTAAAACACACACACACACACACACACACACACACACACACACACACACACACACACACGCACACGCACACGCACAAAAGATACAGTATTCAAACGCCCAACCACACACACATCCACTTCTCCTGAACATTAAGCGATCCCACCCTCTTAGACTGCTGATGCTAGATGCGGTGTGAGGTTAGGGGGTGGAACCGCACAAGCATTAACCCCACTTACATTCTGTTAGCATTGGCCAAATCTGCCAACATAAATAGAAATATGGCCAAAATAGTGTTTTACTGTTGCATCTTTCTTTTTCCATGTAAATATATTTCCTGCAATATCTAATCATCTCACATTATTTACGGATTACTGTTATCAGAAAAGAGCATTATTAGTGCGTAATTATTAAATGTTTACATAAAGTACTGTATCTGTAATAAATCTATTATTTTCCAGTAGGGGGATCAGTTCCAATAGAATGTAATGAATGGTTACAGCTATTCTTTCTGGGACGCTTGTTTAAATATCATTTTACAAAAAAAGAAAAAAGAAAAAAAAAGAAAACGAGGAGGGTGTGTAAAGCAAATACAATTCATTTGTGTTTTTAAACAAGATACATTTTGACAAAAATTTTAAACGATATCCTCCCTAATGAAAGTTGTAATGACGTCTTTTTTATTGCAAAGAATGGCATGTGTATTTTACAATTAGGTGGACATTTATTTAGCAGAATGAGATCAGATCAGGGTAGAAATGAGCACATCTGGTCAAACATTATAATAAATTGCAAGAAGTTCATTATAAGAAGTTCAAATAGAAGCAAAAATGTTGGCCCACTTATAGGAGATGAAGACATATATTTGCCAGAATACTACATAAATGCTTTAGCTTTTAAATGTTCATAAATGACTAAGGCAATAAGAGAGAAACATCATGGAGAATTGTAGGATGCTGTTAATGTAGCATTTAATCTTAACAAAAAGTTTTTACCATCCAATAAGGATGCAGGAGATTACAGGACCATTGAAACAGTAAGCGTACCAAAAAATAACTATACATCAGTGTGTAAATTTATTCTATGGCCTGGTTGTCCTGATAGATAGATCTGATAGCTGTAAGCGTTGCCAAAGATATAGAAAGCAGATGATGCATCTGCATGCAAAATCCCAATTCCTTTAAGAATATAATTGCAGGTGTAAATTGAATAAATGAATGATCTATAAGTACCCAGCTGCCTCCTGTCATATAAGCTTTTGCTCTTCAGACAGTTCATCAATAGTTGTGAATCTCCTTATGTGTACTGTCAAGATCAGAAAAGAGGCGCTCTTACTGGACATGTTGAGAGAGCCCAATTAGCCTTTATGTAACAAGGATTGTTGCTTCTACTTTTATTTTTGGAAGCATACACATATAATTTGATGCCTGCAACATTCTAACTTATTGCTGTTTGGTTGGGCCACTCAAGGACAAAATTCATAGCGTTGATTGAATTCAGGACCTTAGGCATATCAGAGGAGAATCAGGAAATTCGACTTGCATTTTTGCCTTCCTTCCCATCTTTTGAGTGAAACTTCTCGCTCCCATCTACCATGCGTGCCTTACATTCACTCAGCCGGTATGATGTTACCAGGCATGCGTCTTTGAATGGCTTTCAGTTCTTTACCACTAATATTAAACAGATGAGATGGAGCCTCAGAATGATGGACTTAAAATAAGACAAGCAGTCAAAACAATGATGATGACGAGAGGCATAATTTCCAGACAAAGCAGGAGGCTATACATTCTCTAGTCTACGGCTTGTTGAATACTAGAAGGTCTTCAACAGAATATGGCAAATTCTTAACCGGGTGCGTCACTTATATTTATACTACAGTCAAGAATGTTAGCAACTCATTTTTTTCAACAAACATTTTTTTTTAAATATTTCTAAGAAAGAATAACTTGCTCACACAATGATGTGTCTATCTGAATTATCTTATTTTGCATTGGCATAGACAAAACATTTTAGTTTTACTTATGTTGGGTTTATTAAATGTCTTGTAATAAAAAGAAACAATAACATTTGATTTGAGACTCACTTTCCTCTCATTTAACTAACGAAAGCTAAATTGAAGATAATTTAATAATCATTTAAAATGTAAATACTTTTTGAATTGATTTATTGTTGGACACACCACACAATGGGCTACGTGGTTAGGGATGTCTACCACACCATGCATGTGTGCTCACTACTGTCCCCTAGTGTGTTACATGCACTCACTGCAGAGATTGAGTTAAAATGCAGACGGCAAATTTATCAGTGTGTAAAAAGCACAGCGATGAAAAGAGTATTCCAAATTCTAATGTCATGTTACAAATGAACAAAATAACAGCGCAGCAAATTTATCTAAACCAGGACGGAAGCATGATAGTTCAACAATGCTCGCCATTATGACATCATTTGATGTCGTTACCTTCAAACTAATAATGTTGAAAGCCTGAGGTATGTGTGCATGAGTTGATTCATTATCTCTAGCTGCTATACATATGCTGGAGTTTAAAAAAAACAGCTTTGGATTGGATCGTGCAATGTGCGGAGGATAGTGCCCTGTTATTCACCACTCATTTCTGGAAAATCTCAGTTGTCAGTTGAAAGGAACCCTTGACTCCTTTGACTTTACCACTCATCTTCTTCTTATTTGGTTTTGCTGTAATTTATTTTCCCTAACCCTTGTCACTCTCCCACTCACAGATGTATATTTCTTTTCAGTGTCTCCAAGGGATTAGATTGTAAGTTGTTGAACCCTGGTAGTGGTGAGACATTTCTAGTGTTGAGGCATTTTATAGTAAAGTAATATCTTATATATAAGTCAATCTACAATGTATGCGATGCTTAAAAAATAATAAATAGACGTGTATACCAGACAGTTCTATATAATACTGAGCTCAGTAAGTCTACTAATTCATTGGTCCATATACCTCATATGCTCTTCTGTGCCACTTCTGTGCCTCCTTTTCATCACCTTTCATTGTGACACATTTTTCCAAGCATCATGCTAGAAGCAAATGCAGCAAATACCTGCTTGGTTGTTTTTCCTTTACAAGTATAAGTACAAAGTACCTTGATTTAAATACATGAACATAATATGACCTAGGCCTAGGGCTACTGTGGATTAAACTACAAATAATGATAATACTGGTAATGATGATTGTTTTTTTTCTTTCTTTCTACTTACAGTTTCTTTCTGTTTCTGGTAACCAGATTTTTATTTCATGATACAAGACACTGCCCATTCAAAGTTGTCTACTAGCAAGCATCTTTTGTCTGGTTTGCCCCTTGCAATGTGGCAATGCGATGAAAAAAAGATAAGAAGGAAATCAGCAAGTTAAAAGATTTACTTAGTTATAATAGTTTTTAATCATTCATGTGGTTTCAACATGGTTAGTCAAGGAATTTCTGGCTGACATGAACATCTGAATGTGTGTTTTAAACTGGCTCAAATACGATTACAAAAAAAAAACATAATTGCTTTGTTTGAGGAAACAAAGGGTTTTTGACAAAGGGAACATTGCGGTCATATTTGCTTAGAGAATCAGAATTAATCTATAGAATATCAACTGAAATAGGAATTTATATCCCCAATACTGAAACTTAAAGCAAATGCAGCAAATACCTGCTTGGTTGTTTCTCCTTTACAAGTATAAGTACAAAGTACCTTGATTCAAATATCTCTGCACTATTCCTGTCTTAAACTCGGGTGGACATAATATGACTTAAATAATAGTATTTCTTATTCCATGATTCTTTTTCCAAATGTAGCAACTAGGCACAAGGTAGCACAATTACATCTGCCAACATGTTCCCCAGAGACCAAGGTACTCGATTCATCACAGCCACCAACAAAATTCTCAGACCAACAAAGGACATGGACCCAATGAACTCTGTCTGATTGCCCTGTAGAAAGACTACACAAAGTATAGCATCTATACCCTGCTGTTAGCCAAACCCCTGGCAACTGGCTTCACCATCACTGCCAGGTCTTCATTAAACCAAACTTCTCAAAAGCTTGAAAGAGAACTGTGTGGGAAGATAGAAAACACACTTGGGTCAAACATAGGCATCTTTCTCAATAGCATTCACTCCAAGATACGAGGAGGATTTTATGCATGGCTAATCTGAATCTTAAAAAGGATTCTAAACATTTTAATCACTTGTTTTTGGCTTTCAAGAGTTGCTAATCTGAGTGATATTTGGCAACCACTGAACCGTTCCATAAACACTTCAGTAAGCAGCCATCTTCTACAAAAATGCTTCACAAAAGAGATTGTCCTTCACTCACATTTTACTTATTAATTGCTTGCTAGCTTAAACATGCTAATTAAAGCCTGGCTTCGACTATTTAATGATCTAATCTCTTAGTCCTGTTAACTGTTGTTTAGCCCAACGATCGCTACTTAGCCACCCACAATGACACATTTGCAATTAAACAATTTTCAAAACAGTGATAAGGGACAGCATGCTTGTCTTACTTATCTTTAGGATGTCAACATTATATACATATATATTTTATATTTATAAGCACTAATATGGCTATAAATATATATCAAAAGCATTAAACAAGAGACACAATTGGATGCCTAATTCAGCTGAGGAACTGCAACTGGACTCGGAGGGAGGTACTCAGGATTCAACGCAGACAATAAGGCACACACTGTGAGATGAAGGCCTCTATGCCAGAACTCCCAGGTGCACCTCCTGCTCACTCAATTATGCCAAAAATGCCATGTGGACAAACCAAAAATACCATTCTCTGGAACGATAAGACCACATTGGAAATCTTTGTGCCTATGACTCAATAATGGAAGAAGAACAACGAGGCCTTCATACTCTGAGTTTGTTGTGCTTTTTCAGGTACAGAGAATCGCCATCATGTGCAAGGTACCATGAATTCAGATAAGAGAAAATCATTTGGTGGAAATGTCATATAGTCAGTGACAAAGTTGAAGCTTGGGAGATGTTGGACCTTCCAACAACGACTCCAAGCAAATCTCCAGTTCTACCATGACTTGTCACCATCCAGCCCTGAATCACCCAGCAGTTGTTGGCCACAAACAATTATGGATGGTCATAGAGGATATTAGCACTTTGTGATTTCTGTGAAATGTAAAGCGCATTACAAATAAAAAGGCCTGGGGGTACTGCGGCTTAAACTACAAATAATGATAATACTGGTAATGATGATTGTTTTTTTTCTTTCTTTCTACTTACAGTTTCTTTCTGTT
>JAOUQU010176124.1:0-14542 GCA_028566735.1 Ammoglanis amapaensis | reverse complement strand
TCAATCAAACAGTTTTGTTCTTTATTAGCCAATTGTTTCTTTATTTTAGACCTACTGTCTCCATACGAGGACATTGTACATGAAGCCGTTTTAAAAAAAAAAACAAACACAAAATTTAATTTTTATGCTTGTTAGGTCCTACTAATCACAAATAGGTAGACGAATAAAAAAACACACATCAGGGAAAAGTCTGGCTCTCAGGAGGTTAAGACAAAAACGCACCCCATCCATACTGTGCATTTACCTATGGCATATAATGCACTTTATTCTCAAAAGTAATCGCTCACGCATCATAAAATGATCAGAATCGAGTGTTTGAATCATTTCTGTGGCTACACAATACAAATAATTACTAATTCTTATTAGTTATATCATTCAGTTTATTGGTTTTAGTCTATTACTATTTATTTTTACTATTACTGCTTAATTGTTTTACTTATAAAGTGGCCTCGCGTGTCATGAAAAGCGCTCTTAAATAAAATTCTATGATTATTATCACCGGTCCGCATGCAAGAACGTTTTAACCCCACTGACCTGAGGCCAGTTTGATCTCCAGGGCAGTTCGGATGAGAGCCATGAGCGTAGAGGTAAAATGTACCGAGTTGTCATCAGCGATGGGCATGTTCATCTTCACCAGGCGCTGAGGAGAGTCGATGAAGAGCATTAGCATCGTAAGGGATGCATTCCGAAACGAACCCGGGGGCCTGCGAGACGCCTTTAGTCCAAAACCGTCTGTGTGTTTGATAGACGCGACGGAATCTGGCCTCGTGCTTTTGTTAGTCGATGGTTTAAAGTACCCGTGAACAACCGGTTCGTGTTCACGACTGGGTGACCCAGATTAGGGACCAAGGTTTGAGTCTTTATTACAGCCTACGACTATAAAAAACCGAAAGGACTCCACGGACAGACGTCTGTGTTCATTTTATTTAATCTATCCGCCCTGCCATCTATCTACCTGTGTCGATCACACCTTTATTATCGAATAAACATGATTCGCTGACGTCGACAGGATTGAAATCGTTTCTGGAGGCGTGAGGGTCAAATAAATGAGGTGACAATCGACAAGCTGTTACTACAAAAGAGGCAAAATATTCACAGCTGAGGTTCCAGGAGAAGTTGCGCGTGTGTGCTCGAGTCTGGGTTCGAAAACGAGTCACGATTTCTAGAGGAGGGCAAGAGTTGCCAGATCCTCTGTAGACTAAAGCGAAGTACCTCCAAGTACCTCCACGTGGAGCGATTTTAAATCTCAATGAGGCGGAATCCTCAGCGAGGATCGTTGCCTAAAAGAAGCTATGCAAGGAATCGGGTTACGATTTTTGGAAGCCGACGGCAGGGCAGATGGACATGATGCTCGAACCCGTATCCCTGCCCATCTATACCGGAGCCGGACTGGTTTTATTATAAATTGACCCTTTGATAAACCTTAAAGCTTGATTTAAAAAGAGTAGTGGTGGTGTGTATAAATCCAGACTCGGCTCCACAGCCACTGTTGGACCCTTGAGCGCAATTTGTAACCCGGCGTAAGATTTCTGACCCTGTTATAGTGCTCGGACCTGAACGTCCCTACAAGTTGTACCGTACCGTAACGCAAGCAGGTCATAAAACCGTCTACGGACGATTACACGATGAAAAATGGACACAGACGTCTGTTCCGTGGAATAAACACTCAAAAGTACTTTAAACACACCATATATGGTCATTCTCAGTGGACAGAATGGACCTGTAGATAATCGGACGAATCAAAGACACAAACCGTTTTGGCTAAAAGCGATCGAAGGTATCGTCACGGAGACACGACGGTAGTGAATAAACGTTCAACATTCACGTCTAGAAGCTACAGTCTGCAACCAGAGAGCGTCGGTACGAGAGAGACTCGGACACAATAAGAAGAAGCGTGATTGCATGACCGCAGGAGCTCAACTCCACAGCCGGGACCCGGAATGATTCGAATCTTTAAAGCTGAAGTTATTATAACACATCCGAATTCTTTGGATGCCTGTAGGTGTGATCAAATGTCGTCATTAAAAATGAGATATAATATTTTTTCAGACGTACAGGCCAACCTTGGCGTACATGATCGGACCCCAGTAGTGGTTATAATCACGGAGATATTGTGTCAATTGGTTTCGAGTCGCGGTATCCCTGTCAGCCAGGCGGTGGCGCCGTTGTGTGATTTGGCATGAACGGCCATGACGAGTTGAGCTCCCCTGATTAGCATCGTAAAACAATGGCGGTGAATACGGATGAAACAGATGCAGAAAAGATAAGGAGCGGTGGTATCGTGGATGGACGTGCAAGCAAGACAAAGAGACAGAGAGAGAGAGAGAGAGAGAGAGAGAGAAGCTTAAGTTCAAAGCGCCACACACACACACACACACACACACGACAAAGAAATGAGTTATGAGATGGAGACTCGTTCTAATCTGAGCGCATCATAAATCAAACACTTTGAGCTACTAAAGATCCAGTAATAGATTAGTGGTTACGGTCCTGGACTTAGTAACCCGAAGGTCATGCTGCCACTGTTGGGCCCCTGAGCCGGGCCCTTATCTTAGCTTTGTTTGAAAATCTTGTTCAGTCATAATTTAGGATACTGTATACTGTAAACGTGAGATCCATTCCTCTAAAAACTAAAAGCACTTCCCCTCCAGCTTGGTAGGAAAATAATGGTTCGATAAAAATGTTAAATGTTACATTCTTTTTGTTTGTTGTCTACAAACGATGCAGGATTACGTCCCCGTGCCAACACCATCTCGAGACGTCTGATCGTATAAAACCCTGAACTATGCTGCTATTGGAAAAGCATCTTGTCATCCACCTCATCTGTACTTACTTGATACGCGTCCCAAATCTCACACTTGCACACTTGCACACTTCGAGTGTGTTGTACCTGAAAGACGGTACACACACTACACCATTTAACGGAGGGGGCGGGTTTTCCGACCGGTTAATAGCGGCCATCGAGGAATCAGAAACGGAGGATGTGCTTCGGGTAAATGTGAGCCGCGTTGATGACATTATTCGTGGGTGTAGACAAAAGTAAATATACTAAATATGATATAATAAAAATGATATATATATATATATATATTATAATTATGTAATTTGGTGGGCGAGAGAATCGGCATCAAACAAACGAAGCGTCGTGTTCCATTCGAGACGATGCTTACCCAGAAAAGTGCGCACCGAGACGTAACTTATCGACTAACTGCACTTAGGTAAGTGTGCGATTTGGGACGCACCCTTCGACAATATAGTAAGTATTTAGAAAAGTCGGGGTGTGTTCGAATGCTGGATTGTTTTTTCCATACGGTGAGACGCATCCGTCCAAAACAGGAAGAGAAACGATCACAGAGTCGCACAACGGATTAATAAATAAAGTAATAAAAACAAGGTAAATAAGGAGCAGGAAAGACTGCGGAGCGAACAGGCTGGCTGGAGGACAAGCCAATGGGAAGACAGGACAATAAAGGGGGAAGCGGGGAGAGGAGGAGAAAGAGGAGGAGGTGTCGGGCTACCTTGTAGGCGATTCGTGGTGGACATTTCTTTCCCAAACCTAAAGGTGGGGACATGTGGAGCAGCATCTCATACATATCGCGATACTTGATGCGGCCACTTGGCGGAATCGAGAAACGTCACACGAGCAAAATAAGAGACATAGACGGGAAGTTAGAGAGAGGCGGGAATCGGAACGGGAGGGGGAGAAAATAAAATTATAATTATAATTTTTATCATAATAATAACAACAACAACAACAACACTACGGAATATTGACGATAGCAAGGAGACGAAGAAAAAGCAGAAATCTTTCTTTTTTGATTTCCAAGGGTGTCATGGACAAGGATGCCACCCTCGCCCGGGTAGGGCTGAGAGACGGATCCTCGAGGTCAGAGGTCAGAGATTAAGGATCGAGGTCCCGATGGTTTGAGATGGGATGGAACGGAAGTGCAAGTGATGATGTGAACAGAGACAAAATGGCTGCGTTGTTCGATGTCTGCTTGTACATGCCAGGAGACATCGAGACACATTTCCTGTTTCGGTGCCGGAAAACAAAGGTTTCAAACGCCAGTCGCTTTCCGATCAACATCTGGAACATCAGCCGACTGGGGACGGGCGGCCATTTATATTCTGGTTTAGCTCAGTATTGGAGATATAGGACACATACATTATATATATATATATCAACTTTAATCAAAGGTGGGTAGTAAAACAACAAAAGTAAACGACAGATATTCAATTTTCGTCTCCCAATTTCCGTCTCGTCTGAATTTGAAGTTTGTTTTAGACAGACAGACTGATAGATAGACAGATAGAGAGATATAAAGACTGATAGACAGGTAGAGATATATAAAGACTGATAGATAGACAGAGATCAATAGATGACAAGACAGACTGACTGAGATAGACATACATACAGACTGATTGACAGACAGACAGATTGACATACATATATACATACTGACAGATAGAAAGACAGGCTGAAAGACAGACAGCTATAAAGATAGATATAGATGTACAGCTAGACAGACAGCTAGACAGACGGACATATATACATACTGACAGACAGACAGACATATATATAGCTAGACAGATGGACATGTATACATATTGATAGTTAGATATAGAGACAGACAGACAGATGATAGACAGATGAGACAAATGTACAGAAAGATAGATAAAGATATATAGGTAGACATACAGACTTATAGTAAGACATATATATATATGTGTGTGTGTGTGTGTGTGTGTGTGTGTGTGTGTGTATATCCTTAAAGATAGATATAGACAGACAGACATACTGTTATGTGAATGTTAGTTCCCATGTGCCCTGGCGTTATAGAGCATCCGCTCAGTTTTTAATAAAAAGCCGAGCGATCACTCTCCTCCGTGTCCGCGTGGGTTTCCTCCGGGCGCGCCAGTTTCCTCCCACAGTCCAAAAACATGCAGGACAGGCAAAATTGAACATAGAAAATTGTCCACAACTGTGTTCGATGTGACTCAAGTCATAATGAAACGACGGTCTCCTATCATGGGTGCTACCTAGAAGTGTAAAACATGACGATAATAAACGAATAAACAAACGGGTGGCCGTTTTATTTTATTCTTTTGTTCGCCAGGGCACAGGGACACGCCCACGACCGTCTTGCTGGCCTCGTTAACTCCCTTCCACCGAGTGACGCTGTTGAACTGTTGACGACTCTAAGCCACGAAGAAGCGCGGTCCATGGACTTATGGGCTGGATGTTTTCACGGCTCCTTGTTAATAAATGAATGCAACAGTAACATCAAGAGTTGTTATTAATGCTGTTACTTATGATCGTATTAAGCGAACATGTCACTACCCACCTCAGACTAGCGTGTTAGCATTATTATTCAGAATACTCATACTAGTCTAAATTTAGTGGCTCTGAAAGCTTTGTTTTCTTTAAAGCGTCATTAACCGAAGCCAAGTCAGGTCTGTAAGGGCAAGTGCTTGTATATATGCAGGTCATTTAGTGCACAGCCATTCGGGTCAGATCTCTGGGCGTGGTCGCACAGAGCACGCGAACGTGGAGGTTGCAAACCTTGTATGCTACCCAATTAGGGCAGTTCTTCCCTAAGCCAAGAGGGGGTGAGATAATGCGCAACAAATTGTACATATCCTTATAGGAAATCCGTCCGCTGTGGAGAAACAAGCAAGACATGACACAGGTGTAAGGCAAGCTCAGAGAATATTAGTAAAAGTAACTGGACACATACGGGAACGTCGGTCCCGTACGTGACCGGCAGAAGAATACTGTTCATTATCTGAGGGAAAAGACTCCTCACACAAACCAGAAACAGAATGGACCTTTGTTATTATTATTATTCGTTATTATAGCTTCTAGAAGTCCAGTCTTATATAAATAAATAGAACAGGAAAGCAGATCCCAGGTCTAATGGATGGGGGGGATTTTGGTAGATGGGACGTACCAGGCGGCCGGGTCGTACTCGGCCCACACGCGAATGAACTCGTCTAGGTGGTGCGGACCCAGGATGGACGAATCCCGCGTCAGGTACTCGAAATTATCCATGATTACAGCCACAAACAAATTAAGCATCTGTACAAAGAACAGAGAAGCGATATCTTTCATCAATAATAAAAACTAAAGAATGTCGAACAAATCTTGGCTGTTCTTAAAACTTAATTAATCCCAGAATATGACTAGATCAAGTATGATTAGTATTCAGTTGCTTGTGTATTATACTCGAACCCACCAAAGTCGGTCAACTACAAACCCGAGATGATAAAAAGCACTGACCAGAAAGGAGCAGAGGAAAATGAAGGAGACAAAGTAAAAGTAGGCGAAGTCGCTGCCACATTGTTTTTCCTGCGTCCCCGATTGTGGATCGCACTCCTGGTGACTCAGACATGACAACATGATCTCGTGCCAGGCTTCTCCTGTAGCGCTCCTGAGGATTAAAAGCCAAAACACGTCTGTCAGGATCAATAAACTATCTGTCTGTCTGCCTATTACATATCTGTCTATAAACCTGTCTGTCTACAGAGTTATTACATATCTATTACATCTGCCTATTACAAATCTATCTGTCTGCCTGCCATCCTGTCTGTCTATCTGCCTATTACAAATCTATCTGTCTGCCTGCCATCCTGTCTGTCTATCTGTCTATTACATATCTATCTGTCTGCCTGTCTGTCTATTTGCCTATTACAAATCTATCTTCCTGCCTGCCTTCCTACCTGCCTGTCTGTCTGTCTATCTGCCTATTACATGTCTATCTATCTATCTATCTATCTGTCTGTCTGTCTATTTGCCTATTACACACACACACACACACACACACACACACACACACACACACACACACACACATATATATAGTCTGTCTGTCTATTACATCTATCTGTCTGTCTATGGTCTGTCTGTCTATCTGTCTATTGCATATCTATCCGTAAGTCAATCTGTCTGCCTATTACATATCTATCTAGCTATCTGTCTGTCTGTTTCTACCTACCTATTACAAATATATCTAGCTAGCTAGCTTAGCTTGTATTGATTGGGTTGAGATAAAATACAAGCACAAGCTCAGTTTACTCAGTTTTATAATGAAATAAGAAACTTTAATAATAAGAAACTTTATAATGTATAAACAATACATTGGTAATGGTGATAAAGATATATTATTATAAAAAAATATACGGTATTTAGTATTTGTATATAATTAACACTGTAATACTGTACAAGCGATTCGGAGGCTCATGCAGTACCAAAGTAATCCACTAGATGGCGGGTCACACTACATTTCGTTTCTATGAGCCGCACATGCGCAATGTAACGAGCGAAAAGAAAGCACGCGTTGTTGTGCCAGCTAATTTAGCCTAGCCTGTCTCAATCGACAATAAATAATTATTAAACCTAAATATTGTTTTATTTAGTAATAAAACACACTTTGCAGTCCCGTGATGGCTTAGTGGTTAAAGGACTGGTCTAGAGACCAAACGGTCGTATGTTTAACCCCCCCACAACACTTTTGGGCCCCTGAGTCTTGAGCCTGAATTGCTCAATAATGGTGTTCCGTTGTAATTGTAAAGTGGCTTTGGGTAAATGCTAATAATGTAAATGTAAGCAAGACTATATACGAACGTTCTACAGCGTTCTTGTGAGAATGTTTGCTCTGAACATTATGGACATCAATTCATACTGTCGACTATACGCCCTCTCCAGAAGCCGCTATGCATTGCAGTTACTGCTCACGACGATGACTCGTGAAATTAGCTATCGGTCATCATAATGTGACTTAAGAGTGTAGTAAACAGACTGTGATTATTTGTTTTCAGTAGTTTTAATTTGTTTTAATTGGAATCCAGCGCACCTCTTACTCCCCTGTGCGACCAAGATCTGGGTACTTAAGGGTGTGAGCGAGCACCGAATCTGATTAAAGTGATGTAATAACGTCTGTAGCAATAAAACAGAACTAATGAGAACTCAATGCAACGATGTCGCCACGTAAACGTTTCGTTATGAGCCGATTTCCACGTGACGAGGCTTCCGAAGTGTGTCAGAGCCATTCAATAACCTGAAGAGCAGCATGAGGGCTTGGAAGAATGTTCGGAAGTTGTTGTGGTGATTGATGGCGCTTTCCTCGTCGTTTATTGAAATGTTTCCGAAGACCTGAAACGTACGAGCAGATCGGGCAGTGAAGTCGGAAGAATCGAACCCGAGAGACCACAGACATGGATGACATTCCTCAGACACACTGTATTCATAAGACATTCATTAGTACACTGACCTGCATTCCTATAATGGCGTAAATAAAAAACAGCATGGCGATTAAAAGGCAAACGTAAGGCAGGGCCTGCAAAAAAAAAACAGATTTTAAATGTTTAATAATAATTTCTATATATTCTGTTCAATATTATTCATCGAATCAATAGTGCCCAGGTGGAGTGTCGGGACATTAACCACTAGGATGTACAAAATATCTGTAATAACCTGTAATAACTGTATTAATCTGTATGTTAGATGTAAAACAAAAACTCCCATTTAATATAATTAATGCTTCATAATTGCTTATTAATGAGAACCTCATTAATAAGCTTTTGTAAACACATGTATAAACGTCTTATTATAAAGCTTAAAGTAAAAGGGAACAGTAATAGTGTAGTTACACTGTGTTTTCATGGCTAAGACTGACCCCGGGTTCGATCCCCGGGTTCCCACAGTCCAAAAATATGCAAATTCGAAAGGACCAAATCATCCATGAGTGACTTGTATGACGATGAATGAATGAACGTTACCTGTCATGGATATGACCCAGAGTTTAAAAACAATACGTTAAAATGCTCAATAAATAATAATTAATAGTGTATTCACATACCTTAAAAGACTGGACGAAGGTCCAGAGCAGGATACGGATGGTGTAGCCTTGACGGAGGAGTTTGATTAGACGAGCCGCCCGGAACAGCCTCAGGAAGCTTAGGTTTAACAGACGGTCCTGCAGAACCACACACGTCCGTTTAATCACGTCCCACAGACACATTTATCCAACAGATGTCCCTCTATATAGGGTTTAATCACATACGCAAATGCCTACTGGACCAGAATCCGTCCATGCATTTATATCGCCAAGTCAAGTACATCAATTTTACCATGACGACCAGTTCGGGGCTTTATAGACCAGCTGTCTTTTCACAACATTATTGGAAGTAGTTACAATGTCTGTTGACACACCCAGAGGAAAGGTTCTTTCATAAGGACGGGAAAACGAGAAGACGAAAAGACGAGCCACTCACCGTAGTCTATACACCAAGCGTATGTGTCATGGTAGCCAAGATGGAGTGAAGATAACAGATAAGACGAAGTAGAGAGAGAGACACACACACACATAGAGAGACGAAGACGGAGCAAGAAACGAAGAGAAAAACAGCAAAACATGAGCAGACAATAAAGTTACACAACAAACATTCAGATTGTAAACACTTTCTGACAGTGACGTGGGAATCGATAAAGCGATCACAGGACACGAGTGTCAGAGATGAGTGGAACAGACATTGTTAAAAATTATGTCGTACATATTAGTTCTTCAGACGATACAATCGAGGGTAAAGAAACAAACTGTTTATTAATGTTTGACTGTCATGCTGGATAACATGCAGACCATCTAAGGTCTATGGGCTCTACGAAACACGTCCATAAAGTTCTGTTCTAAAACTGAACAACACCGTCGTTCACACAGCCTGCAAAGTTCTCACACAAAACCTCCTCATAAATGGATCCTTAACGACCGTTCTTGAGTTGGAAGAACATGTAGGGAGTCGTGTTGTTCTTTACAGCCAACAACACAACACTTCCCGTGGGACTTTCCTTTACCTGACGTTGAATTAATAAATCATCTATCGGGTGAAGTTCCACTGGTGTTTACAAGGTGATAATCGATACCGAGGAGGTTGTGATGCAAACAGGTCATTATGATGTCATAATACTACAGAAGCCGAAACGGCTCGTATTTTCTGACACCAGATTATTTGTAATAATAGCAGTAAAGAACCACATAGAAAAACATTTTCATTTCAACATTAAAAATGACTTATGATCAGTGATAAGTAAAATAAATGAGTTGTTCTGGTGACTGTTTCAGTTAAATAAATCATATGAACACATTTTTAAACATCATATAATATCGCGTCTTAAAACAGTTCAAACCTTAAAAATCCCAAACACCCGTTTACTGTAGACAAATGAAATGCCCTTCGTGTAACAGTAATCGTGTGGGGTCACGTTCCCGACGTACACTTACGTTAATCTCAGTGACCAGGATGTCTGTGATGCTCCCCAAGACTGTGACAAAGTCGAAAACGTTCCAGGCGTCTTTCAAATAATTCTGCATATTAAAATAAAAGCTGAATTCAGCATCACATCTGTTTCATCAGTCTAGAAAATATTAATACTTTAAATAAATATTCTGTACTATAAATATGATGTTACATATTATAAAAAAAATATTTGTTCATAATAAACTGTTATAGTTGTGTCATAAACCATAAAATTTCATGTTTTTACATGTTTCATAACAGAACCATGAAACCTTTATAATAAAAATATGAAGTTTTATAATAGAAATATAAACTTTTATAATAGAACCAGGGCATTTTATAGTAGAAGTAAAATTAATTAATTAAAAGTTTTAGAGTAGAATTGTGGCATTTTATAATAGAAATGTGAAGTTTTATCATATAAATATAAAAACCCTTATAGTAGAGCCATGAACCATGAAAATGCACAATAGAACTAACAAATTCTTATTTTACAATTATGTTTAATAAACACAGAAAAATGAAGTTTTACAGTAGAAATATAAAGTTTTTAAATAGAATTATCTATAATGTTATATTATAATAAAATTCAAATTTTATTTGTTATTACACATATACAGATGTACAGCACAACGAAACGTTTCTCTTCGCATATCCCAACTTGTCTGGGAGTTGGGGGTCCGAGCGCAGAGTCAGTCAGCATACATATGGAGCAGACTGGGTTAAGAATCTTGCTCAAGGACCCAGCAGTGGCTGTGTAGCAGAGCCTGGATTTGAACCCCCCAACCTTTGGGTTCATAGCCCAACGCTCTACCCACTACACTGGCTACATCCCACAATTGACCATAAAAGTGGGCAGCAGAACTTTTTATCCCAGGAATTGATGCAGAACTGGAAGTGTTTAGCTAAAATCACTTCAGTATATAAAAAGTGCACTTAATAACACGAGCGTTAGCACAAGTCAGATCGTACACGTTTATCATCACCCATCAAGCGCCCACCAGAATCTAATCATCAATAATGTACATATGTACAGTACAAAGACTTTATACAGCATCTGTGAAGTTTAAACGAATTGCGGTGATTCCATCAGAAGGTCACTTACCAGAGGACCAAAAGCGATGATTTTCAGAATGCACTCCAGCGAAAAGAGAAACGTGAAGACGACGTTGAGATACTTCAGCATGGCTTCATAAGCATCTGGGGCTCGGTAATACTACAGGGACAATTTTTTTTAAATAAATACATGCAAATGATTCACTGAATCAAATAATTGACACGGTTTGAGTGTGAAAAAAAAACACTTTACATGCAAAAGGACACATTTGAACTCCTGACCACGAGCAGACTTGTGAAAGGAAAATACAGTTACCAGACCTTCATCATGAGGACCACGGTATTGACAGCAATCATGATCATGATGGAGTACTCGAAAGGTGGAGAGACGACAAATTTCCACATCCTGTACTGGAAGGACTGCTGGTTCTGTGGCATGTAGCGGGTGAGAGGTTTGGCGTTGATGGCGAAGTCTATACATGCCCTCTGCAACAATGACAAGCAATAATTTAAGTCTCTGAAATGTCCTAATTCACCAGCGCCACCTCATGGGTCATTACCTCATTTTTCTCCAGACTGCACTCAGACAAAGCTTTGTCGCCCTGCTCCTGGAACGTGATGATGATCAGGGCCACGAAGATGTTGACGAAAAAGAACGGGAAGACGATAAAGTAGACGACGTAGAAGATGGACATCTCGATCCGATAGCCCGGACTGGGACCCTGGTCCTCGAAGGTGGCATCCACGGAGTGCTTCAGAACCCTGGACAATATAACGTATATAACGTCTATAATGTGTATTAACATTAACTATCATTAATTATCTTTGCAAAATGTATAAACTCAGCAGTTTATCGTTTTGACATCATGATAACCGATTAAAAAGAGCAGATTAAATGGAATATTTAAGGAATTTTTATGAAATATAAATGGATTTAATCTCAAGACTAACTTTAATGTGAAATGTTTAAAGACTACAAAAGATCATTAAGAGCCAGGGACCTTCCATCTGTGTATCTCATCCATCCATCCATCTGCCCACCCACCCATTCAAACCAACCAGCTGACTGTCTGTCTGTCTGTCTGTCTGTCTGTCTGTCTATTTAACCAACCAAGCAGCCTTTAATTTATCTCTCATCCATCCATCTATCCATCCGACCAAACAAACAACCCTCAATCTATCTCATCCATCCATCCATGCAACCAAACAATCGTACATCCATGTATCTCTCCATCCATCTATCCTAAATGGACCCATATTGATGTATCTCATCCATCTGTCTAACAACCATCCATCCATCCAAACCTGTATCACATCATCCAATGGAACCCACAATCATCTATACAGCAAGCCATCCATTATAAGAAATCTTCTGTGTGTCTCTGTAGTCATAAGACAATCAAGAACGCCTTCACTGTATGTGTGTGTGTGTGTGTGTGTGTGTGTGTGTGTGTGTGTGTGTGTGTGTGTGTGTGTGTGTGTGTGTGAACATACGTGGGCCAGCCTTCTCCTGTCGAGACGGTGAAGAGAGTCAGAAAAGCCCACAGCACGTTATCATAGTGAAAGTCGTACTTCTTCCACTCCCTGGGTTGAGCTGAGACCTCCTGCTTATCATATTCCAGGAACTGTCCTCTGAAACACACACACACACACACACACACACACACACACACACGGAGTCTGAAACATGAAACAATTATAGAAAAAGCTTTTGCTATAAAAATGACTGATCATTCAATAACTGTAAGAACCCTGAGGCAGAGAAGAGTTCAGAGTTCTGATGTTTCTTCAGGTAGGTTTTTTCCAGAGTTCTGATGTTTCTTCAGGTCTCTTCCAGAGTTCTGATGTTTCTTCAGGTTTCTGTCCTCTAGAGTTCTGATGTTTCTTCAATTTTATTGTCTTCAGAGTTTTGATGTTTATTTAGGTCTCTGTCCTCCAGAGCTCTGATATTTCTTCAGGTTTCTGTCCTCCAGAGTTTTGATGTTTCTTCAGGTTTCTGTCCTCCAGAGTTCTAATGTTTCTTCAAGTTTCTGTCCTCAAGAGTTCTGATGTTTCTTCAGGCTTCTGTCCTCCAGAGTTCTGATGTTTCTTCAGGTTTCTGTCCTCCAGAGTTTTCTTTTCCCTAAATATATCTCACCTGACATTTATCTCACCTGATCTCTACAGGAGCAGAAATACCTCACTGATCAATTATGTGTGTGTAACATACCTGCAGTCTTTTGGCTGTCCTTTAGACTCGTCAGTGCAGTAAAAGAACTTTCCCTTGAAAAGTTGCACGGCAATGACGGCGAAGATGAACATGAACAGGATGTAGACGATCAGGATGTTCAGTACGTTCTTCAGAGAATTGACCACACAGTCGAACACAGCCTGGACAACAACAACAAAAAAACAGCCGTCGCATCTTAGCATGATGAAACGTCCACAGGATGTGAAGTCCAGACACACCTTCTCATAAAAATGGACTTTTCTTGATTGAAATGCTTTTGTTTGTGGGAAACCAGAGGGACGGTGTGCTGGTGAACAATCACCAAACCCAAACCCTACTGGAGAAGGTCTGGAATGCAGAGTGAAGACCAAGTGCAACGTGCAAAGCTTTCAGAGTTATCTATTTAACTCTACTATGTCGTGTGTGTTCCTTTATCGTTGATAAACATTAAGTCTAAAAGAAGTCTAGGAAAACCGTCAATGAGAAAGTGTGTCCGAACGTTTTGCTTTATGACAAGAACGGTTGTTGTTTTTTTTTTAAAGCACCTTCAACTTTGGCAGTCGTTTGATGGTCTTCAGAGGCCGGAGGACACGTAACACTCGGAGAGACTTGATGGTGCTGATGTCCTTGCCTTTGGTCCCTCTACAAGACGCAATAACGGACAGACGTCTCAATTCCAAATTAAGTAAACCGAATACATCATTTCTGGTTCGAAATGAAAGGTCCCTATTGTAGAAAAACTCCGTAAGATATGAGATGAACTGCGTACGACTTTTATCCGGTCGCTCCACACACAAGCACACGACTGTATAACAGCATGTAATCTTAAATTACATGAGTCGGATGAATGTATTAAGATTTAAGATTTCCATGCACTCAAAGTCTCATTAGTCTGTTTGTTTAAAGAAATACTCCAGCTTTCCGACACCCCCCCAATCCCCCCACCCCAACTAATAACTTGTTCATTTGGTCCCCACCGAGAAA
>JAOUQU010175698.1:0-14550 GCA_028566735.1 Ammoglanis amapaensis | reverse complement strand
AAAATTAGGTAGAATGGTGCAGAGAACCAGAAATGTAATGTCCTCATATGAGGACGCAGGGTCTCTAGAGGTTAAACATTTACGAGATCTAGAACCCCTGAAAGGCTTGTTTCAAACGACGTTACAAAAAAACTTTGAATGTTTAAAAACTAAACAAAAACTTCTACTAAAAGTATGTATATGCTAAATTTAGAGCTTAATCATAGGCATGTGAATAGTTTTTAAAGGTAAGTTAAACATTTATATATTTGGGAGAAGCCAGAGATTTTCTGACAGTTTGTTCCAGTTCTGTGCAGTATAACAAGTAAATGGTGCCTCACGAAGTTCAGTTTGGATTTTGGGCTTGACTAGCTGACCTGAGTCAAAGGATATAAGATCTCCTGGATTCATATTCTCTAAACATGTCTGTGATTTATTTATTAATATCTGTTTAGTGATTTATAGAGTAGTAGAACTTTAAACACTGCTCTGACACTGTATGGAAGCCAATGTAGAGGTTTTAAAACTGGACTGGACTTCTTTTCTCTTAGTTCTGGTTTGAGCAGCAGAGTTCTCAATGAGCTCTAACTGTTTAATGCTCTAAAGTTAAAAGACCATTACAGTCTACTCAAAATAAAAGCATGGATGAGCTTCTCTAGAATGATTTGTGACACTAGACCTTAGATTCTGGTGATATCTTTAAGAAAATAGAAGGCAGTCTTAGTGATGGTTTTGATATGGCTAATAAAATTGAAGATCTGATCTATTTCAAAGGCCAAATCTTGGACTAGGTCTTTGGTTTTTAAAGCTCAGAAGTTTAGGTGCTCACTAACATGTATTCTTCTGTCTTTGCTTGCAAACACAACTACTTCAGTTTTGTTCTATTAAATTGTTTTGGCTTATTCAGTTATCGATGTGTTCTAGACATCAGTGCCGTGAATCTATTGGACTGTAATCAAATGGCAAGAGAGGCAGACAGATCTGTGTGTCGTCTGCATAACTATAGTGTTGTTGGTCTGTAGAATTTGGCCCAGAGGCATATAAAGATTAAATAGGAAAGGTCCAAGAACTGATCCTTGGGGCATGTCACATGTCAAAGCTACAGCATTAAAAGCTGCACCGAGGTCCAGCAAAACCAAGACCTAATATTTTATCGTATATCATTTAACACTTCAATGAGAACCGTTTCAGTGTCAGAAAGCCTGACTGTAACTTGTCAAAGTATTCACTAGAGTTCAAAATGCTGCTGAAGACTGAAAACAACAGGGATCTTAGATATAAAAGGAAGATGTGAAACAGGTCTGTAGTTGTTTAATACAGAAGCATCCAGAGTTCTTTTTTTAGGAGTGGCTTAATAGCTGCGGCTTTCAGTGAATTTGGGAAAATGTCGTAACGAGCTGTTTACTATTTGCAAATCAGTTTTTACAGTTTCAGTAAAAAATGATTTGCAAAGTTTAAAATGGTTAAAAAAAGTGTGTGTTGTTAATGATCCTGTTAATGATGGAAGAGTAATGATGTCTAGTTTAGCATAACTCAGAGTTAAAACTGACTTGCTTATTAAGATCAGAGTGGATTTGAACTTTCGTTTTTCTCAATTTACATTCAGCTCTCCTACATTATTTTTAGAGCAACTGCTATCATTGTGTTTTGCCATGGTGCTTTTTGTTTGCACAACACTTCTGTGACTTTAACTGGGGCAACAACATCCATGACAGCCAATATGTTCAAGATAAAATTATCCAGGAAGTCATTAACTGACTCATCACTTGAAGTTTGTGACATATCTATGGGTTCCATAAACTGAACAGTACTATTTTTCATTTATGTTCCTTTTCTTAATAGAAACTGAGTTAGTTTTTAGCATCTATAGTAATTCATGAATCAACTTAAACACAATAATGATGGGACATGGGGCTGTCTTGCATGATGGTACAGTAAATGTGATCATGGTAAGCATTTGACACTTTTGCCAGGAGGACTGTTTTAGTGTTTGTTTGTATTGGACAATGTGTCTCATAAAGCAATGGCTGAAATGACATTTTGGATCTTTAAAGATGTTTCAATATGTCAGAGTCACCCCAAAGAGGAAATGCCACATTATAGTGGCGTGTGCTGTATTGCACAACATTGTCACCACCATTACAGAGCTACAGCTTGTAGTATCAGGTGTTGATGAAAGATCTCACCATAATAGACTTGAACACAGAAATTGTTAGAGAAAAAACACAGAATTGTTAGAGAATGATTAGCCTGTTCTGTTTTACTTGTACTTTGAAGCGCACACTCACATTTGTTTCTCTAGTTTAATCCTTAGAGCCAGTTTAGTTTCTCAGCCTTTTCCCTCTTAGCTAGAGAGCCTTAACCAATTGTAAACCATACTTAGGATTAAAGAAAAAACATTTTGTATTTGTGTTGAAGGAAAATTTACATTTGTACTATATTTTAATGTTTCATTTTTATTTGGTGCCACATGCATTGTAACCCTCTTCGATTACACCTAGAGGAAGTAGTCTAAATGAAAAAGAAAGTATATTTTTATTCAATCATTCAGCATTAATTTGACTAATTCTTACACAATTACCTCTATATTCATTAGCCATGTAGACTTCCTTTGTTTTTGTCTCTCTTCTTTTTTTGACACAATTGAGCTTTATTTTCTGTTTAGTTGAAATATGAAGTTTAATTTTCTTTTCAGTCACACGAGGCATTCTAAAGGTAACTGTGCTGTTCGTATCACGTTCGATGGTTTCAATTTATTCAGTATAATGTGAACTAAATCTTATATTCATTTCTGGAACCATGAATTCTGGCTATTACATGACAGTTTAGAGCTCAGTTTGTTAACATCACTTTATGTTCTAGGCTCAGTACAAAAGTGATTGATTTCTTAGTGCTTCTGTCCCATTGCTCTGGAACACTTTTTTTCTTCTCCACTATTCGTTCTATGAATTTAAAGCTCTCCTATATTATATATTATTCATATATCCTATATCTATATTATTATTATTATTAGTAGTAGTAGTAGTAGTATTAGCAGTAGTAGTATTTGTATTATTGTCTATCATATATTCTATTATACTTTCTATGATTCTTAACATTTTAAAAAATCACTCACTGACAAATATGGAATGCTTATAAACTTTTTTGAGACACTTTTATTTTCAGGTTTATTTTAAATTCAGATATCAGAAAGGAGAGAGGAGGCAGATAAGTCCTAATATAATTTATTTTACATTACAATGACAAGTTATTGGTGAATTAAAGTACAGCCAATTCTCATTAGTAAATCTTTTTTTAAGGTTAGGTAAACAGTATATAATCTAGTCTTCTAAAATGGAAAATACAGTTGCAAAGAGCGTACAGATACATTTTATGCTTAGGTATGTCTAAGGAATATTGCTGTTTTCTTTCGATAATCTGTCTGGATTTTATCTCCTGTTCTTTGGTGCAGGAGGGTTTTCAACAAATTTCAAAAGTTTTTCGCATTCATCGAGGCTGAGACGGTTATCTCGGTCTTCATCAGCATAGTTCATGAATTCCTTCAGCTTTTCAGTTCCCATGTTCTAAAAAGAAAGAAAAAGAATAATAGTGTCAGTTAGATTTGTTGTGCTAGGACTGACATACATGTTTATCAGCTATCTAAAAAAGACAAGACATTTTACCTTTCTAGTTTACCTCTCTAAGATTGTTAATTTTGATTTGGCATAGTTTTTTTCATGCTGTGTGCCATTTCTGACATAACCCTCTTTTATTTATTTGGCCTTGAGTTCATGTATCTTTGTAGCCAGAACATGCATAATAATGATGATGAGCAGATTGATTGCGTGTTTATTGAGCACAAGGATAACTTGACAGTTAAAAGTCATCATAACGTAAATGGTTTTAAATCAGTTCTTCTGTCAATTTATTTTTTTTTTTACAAATTACATTATGTTTAAAACAAAATAAAAACACTTGGACACAAAAAGTCAAGGTTTTGTAGTTCTAGAAAATTCTGAAGAACCAATTTTGTACAAATCATTGAAAAAAATGGTTGATCATTATTGTGAAAAATAAGGAACCATCAAATATTATGGTTGCTGAAATATAACACAAATATAACACAGATAGTATGTTGAATGTGAAATGCAAAGTTGTTTTGAAGTTTTACTAAAAGGCTGACATGAGCTTGTTATTTCCTTTTGTTTTTTAAATTATATTTGTTGATTTAATGTTTAAAAGAGCTGTGTTCAATATAAACCAGTTTTACAGGCATAAAAACATCATTAATTTAAAAATTACAGCTGATATCTTGTCATTTAAACCAATACACAAAAAACTGTGAAATTCTTGGTTGAAACAAACAGGGTGGTAAGCTAAGCTAAAACAGTGTGTTTGATAGAACTTGGGAAAGGGGGTAATTTTGAAGCCATTCAAATTATCATTATAATCATTATAATAATGACTCATTTTGCTAGACACAAATAATAAAAAAATCCCCAAACCTTTGGGATGAGAACCTTTAGCATTAATACAGCATTCAAATTCAGACAATTGTTTAGGAATTCAGAAGTGAACTGATAATGATTAAAAAACTGGAATGTATTTAATCCTCAAGCAATGTATATAAATCCATTTAGAGGGTGTATTTGATTTAAACTACTGGCAGAGAACATAAACTCACATCAATCTTGCCCCTGTACTCGATCATCAGCAGGTCAAACACCCTGGCAATGTTCAGGTAGGTGCCGTCGCTGTATTTTTGGCAAGGACTGTCATTCGGAGCAGGAGTAGGATCTAAAAAGAGAAGGTATGTTTATTTAGTATTGCTTTACATTTTACATGTTATATACTTGTTATATCTTAATTGTTATGTCATGAGATTGTATTGGTGACCATTCTCAGACCAGATTTGTAGATCTGTATCTGCTCTAAAAGGATTTACAATTGATTTCCCTTTAAATCCCAAAGAAAGGCAGAAGTTATTGATCCTTAATTGTGGTTATGCAATTAATGTGACATAGTAAGCATTAAAAGTAAGCATGACAATGAAACAATGTTGTCTCTAGCTTGCTATGGTTTCATGATTGAACTTCGCTGATGACAACAAATCAGTTACTATGAGGGTAAAACCCAAGCTGTTTTGTCAGTGTAAATGAAAATGAATTACTTTATTCAAATACACAAAATACATAAAATACACGAAAGCCTGATATATTAATGCAATTTCTTGATGCATTTAAACTAGTCAAAATTAATATGCAATAATAATCTAAAATGACACAACATTAAATCCATTAAAATTTACAAACATGGGGCACATAGGGCACACCACACTAGTAAACACCTCTGCACACATTATGTTCATCAAAAATCAACAGTCTAAAAGACTGCAGTAATGTTTATCTTACAAAGTAATAGAATTAGGAACTCTATAAGAGAAGACTAAGCAAAATCCTTTCTCTAATCAAGAGAACCTCTGTAGTTGTGTCCGGAAAAAGTCTTTACGAAACTTTGTACATCCAATGTTTCTTAATTTAATGTTGTCTCAGTTTGGATTGTGGAATTAAAGAATGAAATTGAAGTACAAACCATTTGCGCTTGCCAGAACTGCAAGGCAAGCCAGGCTCACTGCTGCCACCCAGAAACGCATTGTTTTTTTTTTCAGAGTTTAAGTCAGGAAGGAAAATCCTGAAACACATTTAACAAAATGAGTCCTGTATATCATGAAAATGTAAACAAATAGGGGCATTCATAGCACAAATATATCCCAAAACAGAAATGGTACTATATGAATAAAAATGATAAAGTAAATGAGGATAAAGTAAATAATAGTTATTATAAAAATAAACAATAGTT
Source organism: Ammoglanis amapaensis (assembly GCA_028566735.1). Classification (NCBI taxonomy): domain Eukaryota; kingdom Metazoa; phylum Chordata; class Actinopteri; order Siluriformes; family Trichomycteridae; genus Ammoglanis; species Ammoglanis amapaensis. The sequence goes on along the minus strand of JAOUQU010175698.1, from coordinate 8,733 downwards.
AATAAAGTACATTTGTTAGGATGCATGACAGCAGGAGCACCATTAAGTACATGAATAATTGGTTTTCCATTGGATAGCAATCGTAAAAAAAATATCTGATTGAATGAATCAATGATTAGCATAAATATCCCAGTTGATAAGTATTATTATTATTATTACTTATAGTTTGTGTTGTGATGTTTTGTTGTAGTTAATGATAATAATTATAAGTGTATATTTAATCAGGCAATAAATGTTTGTCTTTATAAATGCAATAGTTATCATGAGAAATATCAGCAGCAACTAAATGCTTAAAAATTACAGCTGAAAATAATGCACAGTTATGTCCTAAAACAAATACACAAACAGTTATAAATGTAGCTATTTCTTACCTGTATAGGTTTTGTAAAGGTTGTGTAGTGCAAAGTGAAACGTGAAGGAAGATTCCTGTTATTTATAGGCATGGGGACAATAGTGGGAGGGACATGTTTGTAAGCGTACACCTTATTATAAAAAACACCATTAATGTGCATACACAAGCATGTGACCTCTCTGTGAACTGATTAATATTTTAATTAGTTTACATTTTTTACAAGGCACACTAATTATTTTTTGTTTGGTAAAAAATATTTAAATTTCCTAACACTAAAATGTACAGTTTGTTATGTATCCAGTCAGTGCTGGTAACACATCTGTCATGCGAGTGTCTGTGTTGTGCCGATTCTGACTCACAGGCAGAATCCTACTCCCTTCTGCCAAAATTCTCTCCTAATATCTCCCCTCCGGTTACACCTTGACTAAAATGTATTTCAGGTCACAATCCAGAGACCAAGATAAACCAGCAAAATAAAGGAGATGTTAATGAGACATTCCATCCTAGAAATATGGGGGAAGTATAAATTTGGCAGATGTTGTCCTATTCAGTTTGAAAACAACTTTGCAAATTTCTAAGTATTGGCAAATCTTTAATTATCATTCACAGCAGCATCACATGACCTGAAATCAAATAAATAAACTCACTGTGTAGTAAACTGTACATATAATAAATATTAGTAATTGTGATGAACCAAATAATTTGGTTGTGACTGTTTCACTCAGTGTTTATTTGGCTTCAGGTCCTGACGTTTGCATTGAGGGTAATTAATGATTTGCCGTTACTTAAAATCACAACATATGTCGTGTCTGTTTGCATTTATGACACACTTGGGAATAGGATTCTGCCAGGGAGTCTGAATTTGGCATAATACCAGTCAATTTAAGGCTAAAAACTCACACCAGCCCACTCAGACCTGGCGCTCCTCGGTAAGCTATTGTCACTTGTTGCGTTGCTGTTGGCACCATGTTAGGGTTATTAATATCCTGTCGGGGCAGTTAGGCTGAAGTAGGTGGTTACTGAGAGGTGACCAGTTAACTAGCTATTTGTACTAGGGACAGTGCACTACTTAAAGTAGGCTTAAGTTTACTGTGAAAACAGAATACCTTTTTATTTATGTTAATATAGAATTGGGCTTAACTCTGCATCTTGTGATCTTGTATTTGTTTGTGTTTACAGTCTGGTAAGATAGGTATTGTGTTCACAAGTGCATCACAAGTATCACAAGCGCAAGAATGTAATTTCTTAGTCACTTCGATTTTTGCAGTCCACACTTTAAACATTTTAGACATAGCATTAAGACTAGCTTTTCTTGCTCTGAACTATGTATTTTTTTTCTTTCAAGGAAGTGTAAATCTAAAATATTTCCCGTAAGCTTGACACGTGCACACACATACATGCACGCACTCAAACAGTGGGAACAAGTTATAAAAGGAAAGGTGGGAGGCTTATCTACTTTGGTACGGATATTTACAATATACGATTAACAGTATATACGTTAATAAATGTTCTTAAGTACCACAAGTTCGCCTTTAATTGCATCTTCAATTATATTTGAACATCTGTTTAAATACTTTTTGTGACAAATTCTCCATTTGTGCTTCATTCTATGTTTGTTTATTGTGTGTATTGCATCTCATGTTGATAAAAGCACATTCCAAAACTAAGAACTTCATGTTTACTAATGTTATGTACTATATTTAATTTTAATAGTGCGTCAATCTAAATTATTTTTACGGTGGAAAAGGTATTGGAGTATCTAGTTGCTCATCTTAATGTATTAAAGGACGAAGTTAAGTGACAATAGTTTTCTGAAGTTCTTTAGAGCCCAGGTGGCTCAATGCAATCTTGTGTGAGTGTTTAAAATCTAGAAACAAATGCATACACAGCTTTTAGAGATATAGCACAAGGATTGAAGACAATGATATGATCGTTATTTTAATAATAAATAATAAATTACTTAAAAAACATTTTGGAAGATGTATCATTAAATAGATCACATGTAACTACCAACAGAGAATGTAATGACATTTGAACAAAGTATGTTTGCCAGTAAGTCCTTCTTTGGAATGCACGATAACGTCATGTTTTGTTTTGTTTTTTCCTGGTATGTTATTGCATTGGTGACATACATTTTAACCAACGTTTTTACTGGCATATGATTCTCAGCCTCATAAGAGGAGACAGCGAGAGAATAGGAGAGTCATGAATATATATCACAGTGTTGTAATCCTAAATGTAGGGATGATGGTAGGGAAAAAGAGCTGGCTGACTATTTTCACTTGATATAGCTTTATATTGTTAAAATTGATTGCTGAAGTAGTCTAAATCTTTTGACCTATTAATCTGGCAACATGTGCTATATAATATTGTTTACCACCTGTTGTAAATCTCACATGTTTTTCAGATCCATCACAGGTATTAAATACAACTATTTGTAAACTAAACTTCTCGATTAAGGGTGCCGCCATGTTGGATAGGTGAGACCACTGAACTCATTGATTGGTTAAGAGGAGATGTTACGCATTGCCCCCAAAAAAACAGTTTGGAAGAAAACTACAATTTGCAGTGCTAAATAAACAATCAAATATGTTGACCTGGCATGAAACATTTGGAACAATGAAAACAGAATACACATTGGCATGATTTTGTTGTTTTTATTTCTTCCAAATTTGGTATTTATCGTGTTTTAGAAAAGAACTCTTCATTTGTTATTTTTTTTAGTTTTAAAATACTTTTTCATCACTTCTTTGCCCCGGTGCAGTGAGCAGCGATAGTCATGGCGACCCGAGGAGCAGTTAGAGATCCGAAAATGATGAGAACTATGAGAACATCTTCAAAATTGTTAAAAAGTTGTCAGAATAAGAATATGCAAATAACTGTCAATAGAACCTTTTTAATCCAAAGAAGTGGTAAATAAATATATTTTTAACATGTATGTTAACTGTAAAGTCATTCGAAAAGTCATGTTTCAAAAACTTTAAGACGTGCAGCGAATTAGGGCTGGGATGTGTAATGAAAACTACTACAAAGTGTAGTTGAAAATGTGATGCGGGTGTATTGGTGCTCAAGCATACACATGTGGGCAGGACTAGACTAGAAAGCTTGGAAGTGTATTTCAGAGATAATCATGCAATTCAGGTTGCTATTTATTGCTAAACAGATCATCTGGTTCAGCTCGAAGAAAAAATGTGGCTGGCTTTTCAGATTGAGTAATGATTTAAACCACAGTAAATGTACAGATATATAAATAATATAATATTATTAGTAATGACTTTTTTAAATCATGTATTTGTCATGCTCTTCTGGCCTTTTGATCTTTGGTTCTAACAGAGTTTCAGAACATTTACATTCTTGGACGACATAAACTTGTACTGTAATCTAATGCTTGCTGTGGAAGCGTTTCAGAAACATTTGTTGGCCAAATGTCAAAATGTAAATGCCACTGGTAACTAATAGAGAGTCAATAGGTTTGAAATTGCTTGGTAAATGGTTTAGATGTGGTTACTGAAGGAAGCCAATGCCACATTATGAATATTCATAGTCAATAGTTAAATGTGTGAAAGAATAATAAACCAAATATAAATAAACCAGACAAGCCATTGTTCTGACTGCAATACAAAGCACTGGTTTGTGCATTCTGATGACCAATGGCAAAGGTGAATATTGCAAGCAGAAAATCTTTCTGCTCTATCTGAGCGTACTTACTGCACTTTAAATAAGGTTTTGTGTATATTTTGTTTCTCTATACAGTGAGTTCAGTGGTTGGAAGGATTTTTCTTACATTAATGTTTTTCGTCTAACGTGCATGAGATAAGCCCACCCCTTCTTGGCCAATTCATATTCACCTGCTGAAGACTGGTTGTATCTGAGGAATTTTCTTTTGACACTGACTTCAAGAATTTTAGTTTAGCTAGCATCTTTGGCAATTACCCATAGTTCCTGCACAGAGTCAAGTATACTGTCTTCTTTACAGTACATACTTTTCCCTTTTAGCGAAAATGGTCTTTTTTTCCGCTGCAAACACTGGGGCTTACCAACCGACCAGTAGTAGACCTCAGATTTAAACCCGGGGCTACAGATATTCAATGTTGCACAAGCAAATTGCATATATAAAGCTGATTTTTATAAATACCTTTATTTTAATAAGCCAGTCTTATCATTCGTATGATAGTTTGTTGCTAGGATTTGTAGCATGTGATACATACGGCTAAGTGGTTAGCACTGGCGGCTTACAGCAGTCTCGTGTTTGATCCCTGGGTCAGCCCGGGGGCTTTCTGTGTGGAGTTTGCATGTTCTCCCCTTGTCCACATGGGTTTAAAGTACAAAAACTTGCAGGTAAAACTAATTAAAGAGACCAATGTGTGTTTGTGTTTGATGTGACTTGTGTATTGTTTGAAACTTGTGTGATGAATGAACGTTTTCTGTCACGAATACGACCCAGAGTTTAAAACACAACGTTAAAATGCTCAATAAATGAATAAAGCTTATTAACTATCGATGTACAAGGAAATAGGGTTTGAACAGTATTGCTGTTTATTGATGTTAGAAAGCACACACAGCACAACTTTACTAGTCAATAAAGTATAAACTATTTGTTCAACTTGGCTGAAAAAGACTCACTTACAGTGTTGATTCTGTAAATTGAACACACACAGAACAACAGAATTTTCATGAAACTGATTCATACTGGACACAAAGCAGAATGAAACTGCAGAATGGAACCGGCATGTTTAAACTAGTCAAATTTAGACATCTTGCATATAAAATTGTGTTTAACACATGAAACACTATTCCTATTCTTATATTATGAAATATACCGACACAAAAAGGCTTCAGAAAGACCAAACATGATGGGTTAAAAACAAAATTCTATTTTATTTTCAACCACAAATGTTAGAAGTAGAAGTTTTCAAAAGCTGACGGATGATGACATTGCATAGTTCAACATGTTTAAATCTACTTGACTAATTTATACATAGCTAATTGCTTATAGATTTGATTCTGAGGATGTATTTATTACTCACACAGTGCACACATTATGATTTAATAAAGAAACAAAAGAATTTTAATAAACAAATATGTCTTCAACTAATTAGAATTGTAACTCTTGACACACATGTAAAAACACCACATTACAGATCTGGTCTTGTTGTTGTTTTACCAGTTAAATCAGCCAGTATGCAGACCAGAAAAAAAGAAAATATACTGGTACTGTACATTCACTACATGTCTTGTAGTTTGCATCCTAGAACTCGTAATGTGTATTTGTTTACCCAGTAATAAACTTGTCACCTGTCGGTGTTCAACGCTTTTGGTCCAAACATTATACAACAGTTTTGCTCGGCCACTCTACTGTACAATGTTTGCTGTTATACTTGTGTTATACTTCAGCAGACAATATGTCAACTTGAGATGTATATGAGACGTCGGTGTCAAGCTGTAGTTGATGCTCAAGGGCACATGTCATGTTGAGATGTTGACATTTTATGCTTGGCTAGAGCCACCACGTTTGTCTTGTATGTCCTACAAATCCAATGACCAGGAGTACACCGAATGTGTATTTGTTTCCTTTGCAATGAACTTGTTACCAGCCAGGGGTGTTGCTTGCCTTCGGCCCAAACATCCTGCAACGGTTTTGGTCTGTTTGTCAATGAACTTAAACAGCTCGACCACTCTGCTGTGCAACGTTCACTGGTGTTTGCTGGTGTTCTCATATGCTTGACTGTATCCTATCCCAGTCTGACTCCAGTGAAACCCTCTATTAGATCTAGGAGATATATGCAGTAATTTGCTGAGAAGATACTGTATGTGACCATTGGATTTGCTGTATAAAACTGCTGTATCGAAAGATGTCAGTGACTAATAATACATTTCTGGGAGTTTACATTTATAGTATAAACGTGGATAAAGTCCGGAGAGAGCTATCAGCTCTCTCAGTTGTGCTCATCATACTATAAATACTTTAGCTGTCCTAGATTGCATTGGCGTGGGGTGGCATTGCTACTGTTTTAAAACGTTTAAATGATTCTTTTGTGGGGATATTTGAACGTTATTTTTTTTGTAATGTATATACCACCTAAGGCAACTGACAACTTCAAACAAACTATATGTTTTTCGCTTTTCAATTAACACACCAAGGTAAGATGTTAAATTATATTTCATGATTTATCTGCACCATTGTTACTAAACAAAGGTATTGATGTTGTGGATAATGCTTAAATAGAGTGGCTTGTATTTTTTCCAGAACTGAATCCAATAGAAAATTGGGATAGTGGGATGAGTCACTGTGCCTCGGCAGACAAAAAGTCAACTTGTAAACAGCATGAGACGTTGTCAAGCTGTAATTGATGCTCAAGGGCCCATGACAAGTTATTGAGACATTGTCATTTTGTTGGAGGTAGAGCCACCACAGTCGTTGTCTTTTGTATCAGTCAATAGTATGAGATGAAATCACCCCTGCATGCTTCTACTTAAATCTACTTTCATGATATAATATCACTGTTTGTGAACCTTTTATGTTTTACATAAATAACATATTGGAAATTTGGTAAATTAGTGTTATGTCCACAGTGGGTAGCTTGAAATCATGTTAAATTCAGGGTGTCCAGGTCAAAGTGTGGTACTATAGTTTAAAAATCAAAGCTAATTTTAAAATCTCAAATAAATGTCTGTAAATTTAGTTGGGTCTTATTGAGGGTAATGAATTCATATTGTTTAATAACAAAAGTAAATAAATAAAATTATATATGCATTTTTCAAGTAAAAGTAATAAACAAAGCATGAAAGAGACAAAATGAAACTTACTTTAACCTTGTAAAGACAGACCAGAATGCGGCAAATATACAAATCTACAAAAGCACATGAATTGAACACTGTACAAATTATTATCATATCTTGCATCAACCCTAACAGGCTAGCTGTGTAAAAATATATTATAAATAATCGTTTTTTTATACATGAAATAAATTGTTGTTTTGTACTAATGTATGCATTGTACTGTTCATGCATGACGTTTAATATGCATTCATAATGGCACAAAAAATACTGTTTTGATGTGTAGTGGGTAAAATCAAGAATTTTCACCACAATTGTTGTTATTATTAAATTACTATTTCAAAATTCCAGTCCACTTCATGCTTGCTGTGTTTTAATGTACATCTCAACAAATGATACATGGGAAATTAAACAAAAATGAATAAATGACATGCAATGACAGTCAAAATAACTCAACTTCATTTTATTAATTAATAAACACTCTTTCTTACATTTCAGGTCTGCAACACATTTCAAAAAGTTGCCAATGCCTACACTTTTATTCTTCATCATTGTTGTATTATTTGTCTGGGACAGAACAGGACTGCAAGTATTGTTGTTTCTTGCCACAATACACATTTCCACTGTGCAATCATCCATCCTTGATGCCACTGAGCCCAATGTTGCTTCTGGTAATTCTTAACATAAAGCTAGTGGCATTTGTACACGTAACCCTATTGTACAGCTTGACAAAGTTTTGCCAAAGTCATCTCTTGACGATTTGGACATATGTAAAGATGAGCGGCATTTGTTTATGCAGAAATTGATTACTTGCTTTTACGCACTGAAATTTTTGCAGATGTCTTGAATTGTTTGATGATATTATGCACTTTAGATTGACAAATATGCAAATAAAATACCGTCTTTAATTGAGGTACACATCTGTTTTTAAGCCTTTCAATCATTGCTGCAGATGCTGATTTTGTTACAAACCATGATTATAATTTTCTGGTGACATCATCTTGGATTAACAGTATTATTTCATTTTATGGAATGTGTTGCTGGTCTAAAATGCATAAAAATAAAAAAATTAAGTTTAGCAAACCAAATATGAAATATCTCAGATTCACATTGCCAGCAATTAAGTAAAAGTCATACCAATGCATTTACAGAAATTAAATTGTATCCATGTCCCTCACCAGACAGTTAAAGTTGCTTGCTGGAGGACTTACTTATGAAGATTGACAGCTTGTGATTGAATGGTGACTCTCCTGGGCGGAGCCTGCTCTATGCTGTGATTAGCTATCAGGTCCTGAAGCTGCAGGGCTCCACCACCAATGAAGCAGAAAGCTGGGCAAACAGGACCAGAGCAATCGACATTTCCCTCCCACAGCATTCGTAACGAGTGAGCATCGTAATAACTGACGCGTCCTTTTTCATAGTCCAAACATACGCCGAGACGAGGGGGAAGAGGTGCGGTGAGAGGGCCGTTGGATGCACCTGATTTGGGCATCAAAATTTTGCCCATGCCCATGGTAAGGAAACAGAAGGCAGGAGGGCAGTCCTGGGCATCCTCAGTTCCACTGTAATGCCCACTGTCAGGATCGTACCTGAAGAAAAGAGAT
>JAOUQU010175378.1:0-14558 GCA_028566735.1 Ammoglanis amapaensis | reverse complement strand
TCACACACAAGATCCCTGTAGAGATACAGGGTTGGGGAAAGACCTGGCAACCTACCCCGTAAAATGTAATTGCCGAGTTACTCTGGGGGATTGGTAACGGTCCACAGAGTAACCCAGGGTCGAAGTCGACTGAAGGGTAAAATAGAGAGATAGAGTAGGTGTGTCTGTGTGACTTTAGTAAACCTTTCAGTGGCGACAAAAAAATTAATCCTGGTAAAAATGCTTCAGTATTAATAACTTTTGACTGCAAAAATTCTACCTTAATCATATCGTGGTGCTGCTCTCACCGTCGTTTGCGTCCAAACTCTCGTAACGATTCCTCTGCCACTATGATCTGAGGATCGTGCCTCATGCAGGACGTACACTAAACTTCGGGAGTAATACATATTTGATTCTTTAGTCACCCAAAATATCCTCAATAATAAATGTATATGCTTTTGTGTACTGCGTATTAATAATAATTTTATTATTGCTATTCACATTCATATAAAGCAGTTGCCTCCGCTTCCTAAATCAATAATGGCTGTTATTGACCGGTCGAAAGTCCCGCCTCTTTGATTTGCACGTGTATAATGGTGATTCTCCCTGGGGAGGATGTGGCATGACTTTACTCATTTATTACTTGTGTATGATTGTTTTGTTTGTGCATTGTGTTTGTGTGTGTACTGGTTTTGGCTGTGCCGGGGTGTTTGAGTCATTATTGTGTTTGTGTTCTTTTCTTTTAATTTATTTGACTTTTATTTTTGGTAACGAGCCGGTTGGGTAATTGGCCCTCCAAATTTGGATGAATGGGGATACTTATATATTTAAAAAAGAATTAAAATATTATTAATCTATTTTATGTTGTTAATATATGTTATGTTTGTTATATGTTAATATATGTATGTTATGTTATGTTATATATGAGGTGTTTTATACCGTTTTGGTAGCACATGGAAACTAAAATATGCCACCGTGTCTATTGTGACTTTATTTATGGCAAATATTTTATTTATGTACATTATGAATGTTTTAGCATATAACTGATTAAATTGTCATCGAAATGTTTTGAACTATTTAAAATACACTCATGTAATAAATAAACAATATAAATATAATAAAATAATAAAAATAAATCCACCCACCCATTAGAAATAATGGAAATATAATTAATCTGTTCCAGACTTTATTTACCAGAAGTTTATTTACCTTGCATTTTATATGTTATTTTTCTTACTTCTCTTTACATTATAGACCATATATTCAGAAGGTTGCTAGTTCAAGCCCAACTACCACCAAGTTGTCATTGTTGGGCCCCTGTTTTTTTTATACCCCTTTTATTTATTTATTTTGTTTTTAACCCCAAGTTAAGGTAACATACACAACAGGAGAAGGTCGTTCGACACACAAGTCACATCGAACTCAGGTATAGTATTGTGTATTTTCAGTTTGTCTTACCTGCATGTTTTTGGACTGTAATAGGAAACTGAAGCACCTGGAGTAAACCCACACGGACACAGGGAGAACATGCAGAAGTCCACACAGAGAGACTCGGGACTTCTTGCGATGATGCTTATCCTGTGTTGGTTTATCCGGGCTTTGGACCCACAGTAAAATGCACTGGTTTGTTCATCCCAGTTAGACCAATTCAGACTCTCGGCACTGGTGTGCTAGCTGGAAAATCCAGCTGCTCCACATGGTCGTGTTCCCGAAGTCTAAAGTTTTCTGCGATTCCATTTGCTTTAAATAAAAAGTGAAATGCTGTTTAATTTTAACCAACTTTATTTCCCTCTAGTTTCACTTTCATGAAGGTTTACAACAAACCAACAACATTTCATAGAAGAGGAACGACTTTGGGACAATCAGAGTTTGGGAGAAGTTAAAACATCACTGTATATGGACATCTGTTATCCAAGTTTGTGTGTTTGACACCTCAACGCCTCCTTGCTAAGAACGTGTGTACTGGGGGTCAATACAAACCTTGTAGCAAACCTTCACAATCACAACACCCTGATTAATGCATCCTATTAGACAATTCCGTATCACGTCATTAACCTATTTTGTGGACTGTAGGAAAAAATGCGCACCGAATTTCACACAGAAAGGACCTGGGCATCGAACCTACAGGCCCACCTTGAAGCGCCCACAGTGTGAAGTTGATAAAACTTGTCCAGCATCGTTTCCTGACCTTACAGATGCTCTTATGCTACATTAAAAAGCAGCATCAAAACGTTACCATCATGGATTTTCTTGATGGATCTTGCCAGTATAGTTCCACATTTTCCCCCCCTGCCAAGTTGCCACAGTGGGTTTTGTTCTCTATTCCCGGGGATCCCTGATTACAGTCGATGTGGGTATATCGCCGTTCACCCCGACCACCGTATGATCCTTAGTGAATCTCGTTTCCAACCATGCACTCTCCATACGTTCCTTGCACAAATCGCATAGTCCGGTCATTCCGCCCTGTAAGCTCTGCCAAATACACCCACCGGATGTAATTTATAATCCACAAAAAAAAAGTGGAAATCAGATAACGTGAAATAAATCCCTGGTACAAATTTCTTTGTAAACACATTAAAACGCTGTTCAAAGCTTCGCTTGGGAGTCGATGGAGTTGGTATTTGCGCCCCGTGGTTTTGGGACAGGATGACCGGTTGCGTGTTCGATACTTTTGCCCATATATGGTACAATCATGTCTAAGTACGAAGCACCAATGTGAAATCATGGATGTGGGACTGAATCCAGATTTGTAAAAGGCAAGCAGCGGTGCTACATCATGTACTCACCGGGCCTAACATTATGACCCCCTTATGCTTACAACTTAGTGGGTGGGATATATTAGTCAGCAAGTAGAGCCAAATCTTCACTGCGGCTCTAGTGTGTTGGTCCGAAGTAGGAAGGTTGATGAGTAAAAGTAAGCGATCTGAATACACAGTGCATCGCCAATGGTTACGTACAGTCATATTAGGAAGGTCATAATGTTATGTCATTAGACGACTGTCAGTTCATTTTACTTATACGCTCAGTGAACTTAAAGCAGAGGGGATTCAATCGTTCAAGCAAAAGGGGAATAAAAACATTTAAGTATTTCAAGACCACATTAGGGATGAAACGATTCACAATCAGACAGTCGGCCACAATCGATAATTAGCATTGATACTATATATCGACGAAATAGGAGACCAGTTTATAGTGTGTATTTATTGGCATAGTTTGTATCTATCTTTGAAAATTTAACCTAGAATAATAAAATCGGATCGCACCGTGCATTGAGTGAATCGTAACATCCCAACAAAACAGTGCATAAACCACCTCACGCCGCCCAGGACCCGGATCCAAATCTAACTTCTCTCTGTGCGCTGATCTACTAAAACGATCCTCTCGGATATATACAGCACGTTAGATCGTATCTCAGATAAACAATACTTTTACTTTTAGACTAAAAATCTGTCTGAAATCATTTCTATTAACAAAACTGCAGTCAGTCGAGTACGACCTGCAAAGCGACATGAAACAGTCCGCAAACATTTCTGTACAGGATACAATCTATTTACATAGAAAACTGGACATTCTTCCTCCCTGTAGCAGTCGAGACACACCAGACCGTGTCGGGTTTGAGGGGGTCCCCCCGATCAGCAGCTGCTGTTCCTGAACTCGCCGTTCTCGGTGATGGAGAGCTTGGTGGGGTTGGTGGGCGAGAGGCCGTTTCGGAGGTTGTGCATGCTGTAGCGTTCTTTCACCTGAGTGAGGGCGCTCATGAGCCGCGCGTTCGCCGCATCCAGGGAGCTAATCCGCTTCTCCTGCCAAACAGATGAACAAACGTCTATGTTAAATGGATTTCAAACCGAACGACATTCATTTAATTCCTCACAACTAAGCCACGCCGAGAAATAAAATGTATTATGATGATAAATAAAGAATCTCCACATAAGATTAATAAACCAGATTTTAAAAAAAATGGAGCAATGAGAAAAGATAAATGGCCGTTTATAATTTTCAGTTTATCCGTATCTCGCCGTGGCTTCATCAGGGTTGCCAGACTTCAACAGGTTATTCCTGGTTTATAGATGGAGCGCGGTCAAATCATGGGAGCCGTCTGTAACTTCGACTGCATGTCTATTTAGTGACATGCAATTCGACTTTATCTCATGTGTCGCCTCTAGATGGCAGTATTTCCACACGTGTGTTTAAAACAAGGTGTTTTTTCCAACAAGTGGAGCTGAGAAACATCTACAAACAATCCTAAAAGTATTTACTGCCAGGAGAAGCAAAAACATCCGTGTATCTTTTGGTTTTATTACCCAGGAATCAAGAGGCCGACTGTAATCATGGCTGGAGACTTTACAAACAGCCTTTGAGGGCAACCAGAGCGCTCAAGTGTTTGGCAAATTTGATTTAAACTCACCATAAAACTATTAATACTAGCAACTAGGAAAGTGCTTATTTATCAACCAAACTGTTTAAGGGCCTCAATGATGCTTCGGTCTACCAGGACGTCCGCCAAGTCATAAAAGATACGATCGATATATAATAATGACAATAATTGATTATATTTGGAGGCCGTCCAGTTCCAGCATGATTCCTAACAAGCGTTATTTTTCATTATAACTTAGCAAAGATTTTGTTTAGCATTTCAACCAACATCGAGTGTCAAACTCTGGTGGGAAGTACCTTCACTTATGTGGACCTCTGAGATGTTGGTGGATTAGTTCTTGCATTACAACGTTTTGATCAGCAAATTAGGGAGTCATGCAAAACGACCCAAAAATAAAACGCAATAAACACGTCGCGTTGTGTGTTTTGAATGATGTGCAAACAAACAACAACAAAAACCCCACAAAGGAAAGCGGGAGTGAAGCAGGACTGAGGAATCGTGTTGAGGGGAAACAGCCAGAGCTGAAAAACAGCAGCCAAGTGAACTGACCAACACACCCGGGGTCAGAAATTCCTCCACCTTACATCGGCAACCAAAGCAAAACATCAAACGTCCAGTCTTAATACTGATCTAGAATATTAAAGATAAAAGATTCGTCCAATCTAAGCTCTAAGTTCCAGGGAGTCATCTGTAAAAGCAATACAATAAATACAATTCGATATTCACTTGAAACAGCAGGGGGTGCTGGTTCTATATGTAACACAAACTGTGGAACCACCTTGTTTAAATGTAGTTGTCACCTACCCCAGAAATAAAAGTTCTTTATCTTTTATTTATCTTAAAAAAAATGATCTAAAATTAAAGTTTTAGATGAACCAAGATGAACTACAGTATTTTATTTTAATTTTCTAATAAGAAATATATTTTTTAAATGGTCAGAAAGTTCATTGTTTAAACAAAATTGGGAGGAAATCGTATCAGGAGTAAAGTGTGTTTCAGCCTTTATTTTTATTTCGTACAATTGTATTATTTATTGCAATTTTTATAATTATTATTATTATTAAATGATAGATTTAGATATGTTATTTATTTAAAAATATAGGATTTATTTAAACTATTTAATTAAAATATTTTATTTGAATGTTGACATATTGTTTTTATAAATGTAAAATATTAGGATATTTTTATATTAATATTTGATATATTATTAATATAAAATATATATGAATTTATAGTTACAAAAATAGATATAAATTATTTAATGTAGTGATTAATCATACAGAATGTGATCTGTGACATGTGGCAGGTTGAGTAAAGCTGGATCAGCTTTCACATCACTGGTACAACAGCGACCTCTGGTGGCTGATTGGAGGTACTGAGCTGGAATAACACATAGATGCTTTATCTTAAAGCAGATATGCACTTGTTTAAAACCCGACACCGGTGTGCTGAAAGCCAGGCATGGGTGTGGCGTTCACGGTAAGCTGGAGGAAACCTAGACGTGCAGCGGCGGCGCATTACGCCATGCACCGCTCGTACTTGCCTGCTCGTATCACGCCGGCTCCGTTAGCGACCTGCAGTTCGGCGGGACACAAGGACAACAAGCCAATCAGCAGCAGCCTCTCCCAGAGCTCGAGCTAAACACACCGCCGCTTTACCCATGCTAGTTCACAGCTCGCCTGCTTTCTTACCTGGGCGTCGATGATCTTTTGCTTGGCATCTATAACCGCCTGCATCTCGGCGTGGTCTCGCTTTAGCTCCTCCTCCACCGCCATTAACCTGCCGTAGTAAGACGCACATCACACAATTAATTATATCAATAATTAAGTCAAAATAGTTGTGTAAATATTGTAATATAGAATAGAAATATAATTAATCAGTGTTATGTCCAAACTTTCTAATGTCTTAATTGCTCTTTTGTTCTCTTTTCTAATAAAACAATGATACACGCACACACACACACACACACACACACACACACACACCATTTAAGTACAAGAGACACTATGAGCAAATACACTCAACACCTGAACGTGCAGTCTATTGCAGGGCACAGCGATAAACACACCCACACACATGACAAGTTTAGTATCTCAAATTGATCTGACTGCAGTCTTTGGACTGTGTTAGGAAACCGCCGCACCCAGAGGATGCCACAGAGGCAAAGACCAAAAAAAATCCTCGTGATCGAAAGGTTGTCGGTTCGATTCTGAGAGTCGACGGGTCACGAATGAACGAATGAAGTGGCTTTGAGTGACGCACCGAACCCTTACATGCCCGGTTGCCGTGGC
Source organism: Ammoglanis amapaensis (assembly GCA_028566735.1). Lineage (NCBI taxonomy): Eukaryota > Metazoa > Chordata > Actinopteri > Siluriformes > Trichomycteridae > Ammoglanis > Ammoglanis amapaensis. The sequence goes on along the minus strand of JAOUQU010175378.1, from coordinate 7,913 downwards.
TAATATAGTGCTGCCCACCTCCTCAGACACATGTGCTCACTGCTGCCCCCTAGTGTGAGTAAATGTGTGTCTACTTCACAGACTGGGTTTGATAGTTTAATGGAGATGATACTGAATACAATCCTGTACCTGCAGATGATGCTCTTCATCTGGCTGTCCTTCTCCTCTTGTTGCCTGCGCAGACGGTCCTCGCTGTCCTCCAGCCGACTCTTATACTCCAGCAACAGTCTCTGCATCTGCTGCTCCTGCGCCGCCAGCCGCCGCTCGTACTCCTCCAGTCTCCGGCCCGACACACGGAGGCGCTCCTTCAGTTTGGAGATTTCTTGCTCGTACTGATGGCCAACGAGAAAGTAAAGAATCCTGTTAATAATTTCTACTGTCTGGTCGTTTTCCATGAGACGTCGGGTTTCAAAAGGTTAAAGACGGCATTTAATTTAATTCGACTTTAAATCACTACACAACTGCTAAAAGCAGAAAAAACATGTTATTGTATAATAAACGGTAATAAAAGCATTAAAATCCTATTAAAGTACGTACAGTAGTTCTGATATTTATTATTAATTGTCGTTCAGATTAGATTACAAACAGTAAACGTCTCTTATTAACTATTTATTATTAACTATATATTATTAGTAACATCTTATTTACTATATATATTATTGTCTAATTATATATTATTAACGTCTTATATTATATGCGTATAATATTGCATTACACAGAACAGACACAGCGCCCCCTTCTGTTATAATTTTTTTTTTTAATTCTTGTAACTTTACACCTAATCAAGTCCAAAAATCCTCAAAGTAATCGTACTTTTATTAAAGTAGAAATTTTTAGTACTCTCTCTACCTCTCTGACCATTAGCAAATGAATATCCTCCCCCCCCCCACACACACACGCACGCACGCACGCACACACAGCCTCGTCTTTACCTTCTCTACGTGTTTGCCGTCCTCACGGTTCTGGCTTTCTTCACCTTCCTCGTCGTACTGGCCGTTGTTCAGGACCCACGCTGCCGTCCTCTCGACTGGAGACATGGTGACCGACTCGACGGGAGATTGTACCTGCTAACGACGCACAGATATCTCAGTGAATTCAAAAGTCACGGCCGTCGTCGTATCTTCAATTCAGGAAATCAGAGCGCCTGGCGGAAAGCCCGTTGTACTGCGTGTGAGATAAATACGTTAACACTTAATAGCTGGTAGGTGATAATATACCTGTCGGTTGGCTCTGTTGTTGGGTCCGGGACTGTCCCTGGAGCATGTGGAGGGCTGTCTGGACCCTGGGCCGCTGTGCTGGGGGTCGGTGTTGGTGCTGCTGCAGCTCCGTAGCGAGGTGCTATGTGGTAGAGAGCGCTGTACCGCCCCGTTAGCCCTGCTCTGCTGTTCCACTTTGACGATGTGTGCCGTTCCCGCACCGGCCTGTCTGGCCAACGCCATGACCTGCGGTCCCGGCTGATTCTCCGCCTCCTCCTCATCCTCCTCTTCGATGCTGGCTGTGGAGGGGAGGCGTTTCCTGGGCGTGACGTTGGGGCTGGCGCTGTGGGAACTGGCGCTGCTGAGGTTCTCGGAGCTTGAATGGGCCGGACGCTGGGCCTGAAGGGCGTGCAGGGCGCTGAGCTGATAGACGGGGTTCTGGAAGCAGAGCGGCGGTGGGAGAGGCCGCTGCAGTGGCCGGCGGACCTGGGGGGCGCTCTGAGGTACGTTCTCGCGCAGGCTGACCACCTTGGCCTGCTGCTGCTGCGGGTGGTGGGGGTGATGGTGACCCGGGGGAGGCGGAGGTAAGGGCCCGATGGAGGCCTGCGACCCCACGCGGATGACCCTCGGCGGGGATTCCAGGATCAGCTGAGAGTCCTGCAGGTCCATCAGGGAGACGCTACGTCCGTTGGGGAGGCGACTGCCTCGTTCTTCGTTGTCGGAGAAGCTGGTGCTGTGAAGGGGGGGTTGCTGACCTAGTAAGGGGGGTTTAACCCGGGGTAAAAGCTCTAGGTGCTCCGGCACTGGGGATTTTAGACTCCTGATTTCACTGTGGAGGAAATATGACAAGGATTACCCACTAATGCTGTATCTATCCATCAACTCATCCATCCATCCATCCAACCCGCTACTCCTCTAAATAGCCATTGGTTCCTCCATCCATCAATCAATCCACTCATCCATCCCTCTACCACACTAGCTCTTAATCCATCCATCCCTCTACTCATCTATCCATCTGTTTATCCATCCATCCCTCTATCCATCTATTGACCGATCCGTCCTGCCATCCATCTGTTTATCCATCCATGCAACCCTCTACCCATCCCTCCGTTTATCCATCCACCAGTCCATCCCTCTCCTCATCGATCAATCGAACCATCCATTCATCCTCTAACTCTTCCATTAGCTTTTTAGCACCAGCTACCTGTCGGCCGGATCCTCGAAAATCCTCTGCAGCCCTGAAGAAACGCTGCCGCTGATGTTGTGAGCCGAGGTGGAGCCGTGGTCCTGGAACCGTCTCAGCTGTTGCTGGATGGGCGTGGGGCTGGACAAGGAGCGTGTGATGTCCCCTAGTATACGAGGCAGGGGTCCCAATTTCGCCACGGTGGCCTGCAGGAAGGAATTATCACCCTGGATTTTGGTTTCATTGTGGCCACGAGAGGACGGATGGACGTGACGATGGTGGGAGAGCGGCGCCATGAGGACAACGGCGTGCCGGGTGGAAGGGGGGGGGGTAAATAAAGATGATGACAGGACAGGAAATGGAACACAGAGAAGAAAACAAAAGAGAAATTTCAAATTAGGGATAAATGGAGGGAATGAGAACATGCTCAAGCAAACATGGGCAGGACATTCCGAATGAAATCCATGCATCAAAACTTGATGTTTACAAACAAATCAAAACAAATCAAAAAAGGTGTGTGATGCTATGAAAGCGGTGATCATTCAGGTCAAAAACGGAACCAGGCTGTAAGAGTCAGAGGGTCAGAGATGTGGGGGGTGGGGGGGGGTGGGGTGAGATTAAGTCGATTCGAGTCAGAGGAAGTAGGGAATTCACAGAGGACTTAAGTTACAAAGTACAAGTAGTTTTAGTTTTCTGTTGCTTTTCTTTCCCACAAACAACTTTCCATCGCACATTAAACTTTAAACACTGCACTCAAGAGAAACGACTAGAAGTGCTAGAAGTGGAGTAAAAATCATGTTAATAAAATATTTTAAATATAAACATAACCTCAAGTCAGTGATGGACAGTAAATGTAACACGTTACTGTACTTGAGTAGTAGTTTTGTGTTTCTGTTCACAACTGGGCGACTTTAACTTCACTACATTCTGAAAATCTGTCGTTCCTTTAGTCTCACGTTTGCCAAACTGGCAGTGATGGACGAAAAAACAAACCAAACTTAACATATTTCACCTATTTAAGAGACTAAAATATTACCAAACCGAGGGAAAGTAGTAGTTCAGAAGGCTCCGAGTTCGAATCCCTCCACTACAGTTGCTGGAGCGTTTAAGTAAGAACCTTAAACTCTCAGTTGCTCAATGATATAAAATAAGAGATGAATGTAAGTGACTCTGGATTAAAGCTTCTGTACAGACGCCATGAAGAAGAATCGTTAGCCATCAATCATTAGTAATGATACTTTTACTTTTGATATTTAAGTACATTTGGAGGTAAATACTTTTGTACTTTAACTCCACTTTTACTTGAGTAATATTTGACCTTCGACTACCTGAATTGTTTACTTCGTACACCACTGTAAGATATGACAACGATATCATAACGGATGAAATGACCTCACAATAGAGATCACAATAACGAGTGTCACCATTGGCTGCTAGAGCCGTCCATCCAGACGGCATTCCAAAAAACGCCCCCATCTCTCCTCCTCTCCTTCATCCGTATCCATTCACGACGATTATTTTGTAACACGTCTCCTCGAACCCTCGTGCTTCTGTTACCTTGTCCAGCTGGGACACGACCTCCCACAGCAGAGCGTGGAGCAGCGAGAGCTCTCGACCCAGGTCGATGTAGCCCTCGAAGCTGGGCGTGTTTGAGATGGTCTCGGGGTGGGAGATCTCCAGCAGGAAGCGAGTCATGCCCGCCCACTCGTGCTCCAAAAAGTCGTTCATGAATGCCATGTACTCCTCCTTGTTTCCGAACCTGGACAGAGACGCGCGCCATTTTATTCGAGCCGTGCAGTCAAGATGTAACGATTCATGTGGAATAATCAACGTGTTAAAATAAACGAATGCCACGAGCACATCTGGGTGTTTATTTCTGACCACTCTGTATAAGAACGGGTCAGAAGTGATGTGTTACTTTTCTAAACTAAAAAAAAACCTTGTCTGGTGAATTTATTATGTTACACTTCGTCTGGGTGGTCGCGACATTTTTGTGTGTGTGTGTGTCTGTCAGGTCTCTGTACGAGTGTGTGTGCGCGCATGTGTGTGTATATGCACATATCTGTGCTAACTCTGTGTGTGGGGGTAGATTCAATTAAACAAACGTATCTGACGATGATTTGATTACGTGAAGGTCTATATTAAAAGTTCCAAGAATAAAGACTATTATTATAATTATTATTAAACAGCATAATACAGAAAATTAATATAATATGTATTATTACTGTATTATTACAGGTTAATACAGCAACCTGTGCTTGATTAGTTGTCGGGACGTGACAGTTTACTCAGTCATTCGTTTTAAATTGATGATTTGATAGCGACCTTTACTTTAATCAGCAGGGGGCATCGGTGCTCTGTTGTAAACCACGAAACGTCCTTAATAATAACGAATTGTGCAATTAAATAGTCTTAAATTTCAGAGGTTTACATTTAGCAGACACTTTTATCCAAAGCGACTTAGAATTACAGAACACCACTCTGCCATTCAAACCCGATTGAGGGTTAAGAGCCTCGCTCAAGGGCCCAACAGTGTCAACATGGTATTAGTTGGGCTTGATCCGTCGACATTCTGATCTCTAGCTCAGACCGAGCGTACCTCTACATCCCTAATTATTTAAAATGAAATCGATTGACAGTCCCAATCGAGGCAAGAGTAACGCGCGTACTTGGCGAAGTTGGCCAGGTTCTGGATGACTTTGGCGATGAGGGTGAGGGTGCGAGAGGTGCGGTCGTCAGGATATTCCTGCATCAGGCTGAAGAGCGAGGGCGACATGATGGCCGGACAGAGGAAGCGCAGGAAGAGCGAGGCGCTGATCAAGCGTTGGCTGATGCACTGTTTCCCCCGGGCCTGGCACTGCTGCTTCCAGGAGGCGAAGACCTCTTTCAGTTCACGTGGAAACACACTGCGACACACACACACACACACACACACACACACACACAGTTGCTTACACTCAGACATCATGCATAATGTCCCCCAAGAATCGGAAACATAAAGATCTAGGGAGAGATTGATGTTACCAGTAGGAGTTGATGATCTTGCAGAACGCCAGCTCGCAGCACATCTTCAGGTTGCTCTGGTGCTCGGCCAGCAGGCTGCTGGTGCACTTGGACGGATCCACCTCACAGTTCTCGTCCGACTCGTACAGAGCCTTGATGAATTCCCCTTAAAATAAAGTAAAAACGCAACCATAACAACGATCAACATGTAAATATTAACACAATATATTAGAAGCATCGTTAATTTCCAGGATGTAAACAAAAACTACCAGACATTTTTGTGTCAGTGAGCTTAGCGTCACTAGTGAAGTGTTCCATTCCAAATTACACTAACCCACAAAAGTGTGCAGTAAAAAGTGCTCAGTGTGCACTATGTTTCAGTTTTGGAACCCTACACGAGTCTTGTAAGGAGCCGTGTCGTATCTGTGAGTGTTATGATGACACAAGTTCTTTCTGTAATTTCCCTCTGGGATCAATAAATGATTTCTATCATATCAAAAATATTTAGAACGATTGATTACAAAGACTTTGTTTTGTACCGAGTGCATCGTGTAAGTATTTCTGCCCCACGAGTTTGAGGTACTCCTCTATGGCTTTGGTGGCCAAGGTGTTCTCCCTGAAGATGAGCACGTCGTGATCCGCGCACCGGTCCACCTCCGCCATCACCAGATCAGTCAGAAAGTCCTGATGCACAAAAGTCACAACTTTGTACTTAAATGTTTTTCAATTTTCACTTAATAATTAATTCCGAATCTCAGCGCTGGTGTGAACAATTACTGTGCTGTGTAGCAAAAAAAAAAACCAAACAAACAAACACTAGTGCAGTGCAACAGCACACCCTAGTGGCCATTATTGCAAACAAGTCACAAAGCCTTAAACAGGTCACCAGAACAGATCTATGTTATTGATTAGATGTAGTTTATTTTTAAATGATGCCAGATACCATTCCTGACACAAGTCTCCCTTATTTATCCAGGCTTGGGACCAGCACTGATATCTAGTTATCGATCTATAGGTTAGTGATAGGGATGTAACAAATTCACCCACCATGTGAAATGATTTACGATAACGGGCTCACGATACGATGTATGAAGCCTAATCTGGCAACTGCAGTGAAAAATGGTAGCGCTCCCTGCTGTATAAAGTGAATATTGATTCATTGAATAGCTAAATAAATATGTAGAATTTATATCCTGTTTATTAGAACGAATCGTTTACCTTCGCCCGTCCGGTGCTCTGCAGTATATGCACTAGCGCGCTGGCCATTTCCTCCTTGTTCCTCACGCTGATGACCGGTTCCAGCACCGAGCACAACATGGTGTAGTTGTTGGTGACGAACTCGGCGAACTCCTTGTACTGCTCCATGGGCAGGATGGCAACGCTCTGGAAGCGGCACTTGATGCGGATGGAGGGGCCGCCTCCCTTGGCCTTGTTGCTGGTGGGCGTGCTCACCGGGTACCACTTCTCCACGAACTGCCTCCCGCTGATGGCCTGCACCGGGATGTTCACCAGGCCCACGTAGTTGCTCTTGTCCTTCTTCTTCTTCTTGTCGCCGTCGCGGTACACGTGCACGGTGATGCTGCTGAAGGCGGGAAGGCCTCCAAACTCGAAGTGCTCGCCCCAGAAGAGGCAGTCGGCGCGGAGCTTGCTGGTGGTCCGGGCGTACAGCACGTCGTCCAGGCAGAGCTCGCAGAAATAGCGCTTCTTGGGCGGAAGGTCTTTGGCCTCGATGATCCACAGGCGCAGGACGTTCTCGGCTCGCCGACAGTTATCCTGCGGAGGAGATACTCGCTAATTAACAGCCAATCAGAAATGGAAAGTAATGAAGACAATCAATTACAACAAGAATTGAATAGTTTAGTAGTTTTATGTATTTGTACTTAACACCCAGTGCATTTACTTTTACTTAAGTCTGTAATGTCATTCTCTACATTTTAAATCCTCCCTATTTACCCAGCACCCTCATGAACTGTTTTATTCACTCCAGTGACCAAGTAACCAAGCTTAGTGTTTTCCAATTTTTGGACTCGCCAAAATAGCTCTAACAGTGCCCCCTTGTGGCTAAACTCCACAATCCGTTATTTGCTTCATTTGCTAGTGGACCTAGAAATTAACTAATCACATTTACTCGCGTTACGGTAACAGAGCGCATCTGGTAAAATGCCGCAGTTAACAAGGTTGCCAGATTACAAGACAAAACAAAATCTGTACCAAAAAAAGTATTTAAATGAATAAATCATTAGACTCAAATGATATAAGTCAAAGACCTGAGTACATTTTACACGAGTTACTTTCTTGCTTAGAGAAAGTAGATTCATCAAAAATCATCAAAGCAACAAATCTGGTATGCCATCATAAGTACAAAAAGAAAAGAAAAGAATGCCACTGTACTGTACACGTGTATAAGGGTAATGAGGAGTAAACACATTCTTCTATTCTTATATATTCCTATACTATAGAGCAGGGGTCACCAACCTTTTTGAAGCTGCGGGCTACTTTTGGGGTACCAACTAATGCGGCGGGCGACCAGT